>MU749097.1:103843-116472 GCA_026770625.1 Nicotiana glauca | reverse complement strand
ACCAACAAAGAATGGCCCATGCTTACAACAAGAAAGTACGACCCAGGAATTTTGAAGTCGGTCAGCTAGTGTTAAGGCGTATTCTTCCCCATCACCAGGAAGCAAAAGGAAAATTCGCTCCTAATTGGAAGGGTCCTTACATCATCAGGAAGATATTGCCAAGAGGAGCGTTATATCTGGGTGATATTGAAGGAAATGATCCTGAAACAGCTGTGAATGCTGACACAGTCAAAAGGTACTATGTCTGAGTCTGCTTCGGTGATGTCTTTGTGCATTTGAGATGATGAAGGCTTTTATTCCCGCTACCCAAACACTATCAGCCCTTTTGCAAGCCCTTTTGAGCCAGTTACATTTCTTTGGCTACCCTCTTTGGAATCCAAAAGCACCATTGAAGAAAAAAAATAATAATATAAAAAAAAACAAAACAAATGATTAGTTTGAACTACGTTCTGACTTGATTCTGAAAGGATATGTAGGCAGCCTCTATCTGGGGTTGAGTCACACCATACCAAAAATCCAAATTTCCCCGAAGCTGAAACTGGGGCAGATGTTATAATGGTTCGACCATGAGCTCACTAAATGATTCCAAAGTTGTAATCCCGTCCACAATTCTTTTACTCTAAACCGAGTGCAAGTCCTTCGGATCAATTGCCAAAGGCGGGGAGACTAAGAAATATCATTGTTGAAAGCCGATGCATTCTAAATTGAGAGAAATAAATGAGAGAGGCTTATCGGTGAAAACCTTCGGGCACCATGAGGCGACGGGAGTAGAGAAACCAAAAATGAGAGAGTCCGTTTAGTGAAAACTCGCAAAGAGAACTATCAGGCGACGGTGAGAAGAGAAATGAGAGAGGTCGATTAGCGAAAACCTGCAAAGGGTGCTATCGGCCGAAAAAAAAAATATCTCATCACTGAAGTCCTGGCAAGGTTCCCTGGTTCGGAAATGCAGATCAATGCATTCATAAGAAGCTTAAAGTTGGTGCGGGTCGGGCATCTAGTCCAAGAAGCATGTCATGTCCATTTGAAGTCAGCATGCACCCAGATAAGTCTTTCTTTTTCCCCGAAAGAGACGCTTCTATCTTTAAATTCATTTTTCACTCTTTGTTTGCTTTTTCCTTGAATCCTTTTCAGCTTAATCCTAAATTCCAAAACATGTTACAAAGAAAAGGTGGCAGGACCGGTTTCACAGACTTCCGCCTGTCAAAAGGCGAAGAAAATACCCAGCCTCAGTGGTGCGTCAGTCCAATCCCGACTGATCATGCTGTTTGATTACCTCCGAAGTAAAGACATTGGAAAAGAAAGAAAGTCAAAGGCAAGGGTTTCAAAAGTAGAATGAGGTGGAAGAACCAAACCCTTACACGGGCAAATCATTATGAAATCTTGAGTTGAGTCTTATCAGTTTGAAAGGGGGTCGCCCCCAAAGCCAATTAATGGCAAAATTCTCAACGGAAATGAGGCCGGGATCAAGCAATTAAGTTGATCGAGGCCATTAAACCAACCATCATTTCAAACTGACAATTGTTCTTTGCTTGGAAGTTTAAAACAGGTACCCTCCAAAGCAACCATGCAAGAAGCAGGTACAGCCCAAAAGAAAGAAAAACGCGCGAGTGCTGAAGCAGCTTTGTAGTAAATAATCAATGCAAAAGGTAAGTTTCCTCCAAGCTCTTCTTGCTTTTTATCAAAAAAAAAAAGAAGATAACAAAAGAAGAAAATCCCAAAAGAAGATAGTTAGAATTCCCAATACCAACCTGGTACTTCCTTAGCCAACATTAGGGCTCCAATACCTGAGTTGAGTGATTTTCCCTTAGCCGGCATTAGGGCTCCAATCCCTAAGCTGAGCAGCTCTCTTAGCCGACATTAGGGCTCCAATCCCTGAGTTGAGCGAGTTTCCTTTATCCAACATTAGAGCTCCAATCCCTGAGTTGAGTGTTTCTTCTCCGGCATTAGGGCTCCAATCCCTAAGTTGAGCAGCTTTCCTAGACGACATTAGGGCTCTAATCCCTGAGTTGAGCGAGTTTCCTTTAGCCAATATTAGGGCTCCAATCCCTGAGTTGAGCAACTTCCTTTAGCCAGCATTAGGGCTCCAATCCCTGAGTTGAGCGATTTTCCCTTAGCCGACATTAGGACTCCAATCCCTAAGCTGAGCAGCTTTCCTAGCCGATATTAGGGATCTAATCCCTGAGTTGAGCGAGTTTCCTTTAGCCAATATTAGGGCTCCAATCCCTGAGTTGAGCGACTTCCTTTAGCCAGCCTTAGGGCTCCAATCCCTGAGTTGAGCGATTTTCCCTTAGCCGACATTAGGGCTCCAATCCCTAAGCTGAGCAGCTTTTCTAGCCGACATTAGGGCTCCAATCCCTGAGTTGAGTGAGTTTCCTTTAGCCAATATTAGGGCTCCAATCCCTGAGTTGAGCGACTTCCTTTAGCCAGCATTAGGGCTTCAATCCCTGAGTTGAGCGATTTTCCCTTAGCCGGCATTAGGGCTCCAATCCCTAAGTTGAGCAGCTTTCCTAGCCGACATTAGGGCTCCAATCCCTGAGTTGAGCGAGTTTCCTTTAGCCAATATTAGGGCTCCAATCCCTGAGTTGAGCGAGTTTCCTTTAGCCAATATTAAGGCTCCAATCCCTGAGTTGAGCGACTTCCTTTAACCAGCATTAGGGCTCCAATCCCTGAGTTGAGCAATTTTCCCTTAGCCGGCATTAGGGTTCCAATCCCTAAGCTGAGCAGCTTTCCTAGCCGACATTAGGGCTCCAATCCCTGAGTTGAGCAATTTATCTTAGCCGATATTAGGGCTCCAATCCCTGAGTCGAGCAACTTTGCTTTAGCCAACATTAGGGCTCCAATCCCTGAGTTGTGTGTTTTCCTAGCCAATATTAGGGCTCTAATCCCTGAGTTGAGCAACTTTCCTTAACCAACATTAGGGCTCCAATCCCTGAGTTGAGTGTTTCCTTAGCCGATATTAAGGCTCCAATCCCTGAGTCGAGCGTTTCCTTTTAGCCAACATTAGGGCTCCAATCCCTGAGTTAGCGTTTTTTTTCTTTTTTGAAAACATTAGGGCTCCAATCCCTGAGTTGCGCCTCTTTAGACATAGGGTTTCCAATCCCTCCATCAATCCCATAGATTTTTATTGCAAAATAACTCACGAAATTTTTCCTAGTAAACTGGGGCAGAAAATTTTCGTGCGTTTGTTTATTGTGGTGTCCGAGCAGGTTTGACCTCAAGGCATAGGGTTCAAGATAACCTACGGAGTGAGTTTCAATCCAGAATAAAGAGAAGAAGAAAAAAAAAAGAAATGAGCTCGAATATTGGAGCAAACAAAGGTGGGGATTGCTCGAAATCTGATTGAAGTCACAACCCCCGCCAATGCTGTTTTGCTCAATGCTGCAGAAAGAAACAAGCACCTATAACTTGCAAGCATCAAGATTCAGATCGAAGTCTACAGCAAAATCAGCTAAGACTCAAGATCAAGTTTCAAAAGAATTATAGATAGGAATCTTGTAACTCATAGTTGATAGACATAGCTAGCTTAGCTTCGATTTGCCTTTTGGTGTAATAAGGAGGTCAGTAAGCAGTAGTAGCAGCAGCAAGAACAATAACAGTGAAACCACAGNGTATCCGCTCACTTTATCTTTGCACGAAAACTCTTCGTGTTTCCGGACAAAGAGGGGTAGCTGTGAGCACGTGATTTTTTCCCTGTACGAATTACTCCAAAAGAAATCCAAAATAAAATAATTTTTTTGATAGTTTGCAATTGTTCTGAATTCTTGTGTTATTGTTTGCATTTGTTTGTGCATGTCTATTTGTTTAAATTAATATAAAATACAAAAATATGTTGCATTTGCATCTTTTGGATTAATTTTACAGTTAGGATTAATTAAGTAATTTTTTTTACAAAAATGAAAAAAATCACAAAAATAATATACTTTGCATTTTTAACGTTTAAAGGTCTAGTTGTGTGATTTTATTTTAAATTGGTATTTAATTTTGTGTGTTAATTATTAATAGAAGTTAATTTGATTTTCTACAATTTAATCTAGGATTTTAATGTTTTAAATTAGGAATTAAAATGAAGAAAAGAACAAAAATAGTAAGAAAATCGGACTGGGCCGTCCAAATTTGACCAAATCTAGCCCAAATTTTTTATTTAAACCGGTCCAATTGACCAGACCTCTCAGACGTCCAAAACGACGTCGTTCCATGGCTAGGGGATCTCAGCCGTCCATTGATCATGATCCAACGGTTCAAAATGCACCCCTTAACCCGTCCCATAACCCGTATCCGTTACCCGATTCAAACCGACCCCCTACTTACCCAAACGACGCCCTTCTCATTAAGTTAGCTAATCCAGGCCGTTGATCTCGTTTGATCAAACAACTAGGATTAATTCATCCCCCTACTATATATTCCTAAAACAAACCCCACCCCCCTATGGCCAAACCCCACCCATCGACTCTCTCAGAGACTCAAACGAGTCTCCTGTAACGCCGCCGTAGACCACCGTCAACCACCCACCGGAAATCGCCTCACGGCGGTTCCGGTGGTCCAATGACCCTCATCTTTACACCATCTAACCCCCATGACCTCCCCGTCCCAACCCCCATACCAGTTTACATCGAATCCCAACCAGTCCTTTCGAATAATCAATCGAAGGTCAGACAGAAACCCTAACTCATCCAATAGCCACCAAACTTACACCCTTTGACCCCTGGACCTCCATCACCACTAGAACACCACTAGTTCCCCTCGAATCAACCTGGAATTCGTCGAATAAAGATTTGGAGCCAAGAACCCTAGCCGCCGCCACAAGACCCCGGTGGCGGCACCAACCCCAAACCTCCCCCAAGTCATACCATGTGACCATTCGACCTCCCTCATTCCCAAACCACCCCTAGTTTCCTTTGAATCAAGCCGGAATTGGTCGAATCTTAGAACCCTAGAGGTGCCAAAAACTGAACATGTCTGAGATTAGGGAAAATTTGAGGTTTTAATCGACTTTAGTCGAGTGCTCTCAGTCGAGAACACTTGATTAAAGTCCATTTGACCTCAAAGAATTCGAGTCGAGAAGTCGATTAAAACAGATTGGAGCTAGGTCTAAATTCTGAGGTATTTCTTCTTTCTTTCTTTTTAGTTTTGTTTGTTTTTGTTGTTGTTATTATTTGTCAAATTGAGTTTCATTATTTTTGCTGTCAATTACTTCTTCCTCCTCCCACGGACCCTTTTTCTGGTCCAATTTTCATCCTTAATTTGGTAGTATATCTTATAGGCTGCTGAATATGGTTGTTCTTTAGTTTGATCTTAAAAGTAAGTGTCAATAAGGCCTGGTATAAAGCCATGATTACTCCTGTAATTGTTTGGTATTTGGTTTAAATGATGTCATTTTGTGTATTGTTTGGTTCCTTGCTCTTTGTTATTTGTCATATGAATTCAGTTTGTTTTTAGACTCAGTTAATTGTGATGCATGTTGTTTTAGTTTGTTCTCAGTCCGTCCAGTATATTTTTAATGTTCATCCATTTTGTCTAAGGTGAATTGTGATTTTATTTCCAATATAGTTGGTTTAATCCCTACATCTCCGGAAACCAATCCTCAATAATTCAATGTGTGTTCCCCTGAATCATTGGTTTTATTTTGATAATATTTGGTTTAAACTGAGTTTTTAGTTTGAATTGGTAATTGATTCTGTTAGGCTTTCTTGGTTATAGCTGATAGGGTATAGATTATAGGGGATAATGGCAGTAGATTTCAGCAGTTTAAGGGGTGTTTTGGGGATTTGAATCACTTGAATAATTGGCTAAAGGCTGCTGAATATTTAAAGTCTATTAGTGGACTCAATATGGACAATTCTAAGTGGGATTTAATAAGTCAATAGACAACTAGTAGTGGAGACAACATTTCTGATTTTAAGGCCTAAAACAAGTTAATTAATGGTCCACTAAGGCCTAAAATCAGGAAAGGAAAGGAGTTTGAAAGAAAATATAAGGAAGGGGTTCTTAGACATTTTGGGGGAGAGGGATACACACGGATACACATAGAGAGATATATTGGAGAGCTACAAAAGAGAAACAGGCTAAAAAGTTGGAGAGTTTTTGGTTCTCTTTTACGACTGAACATCAGAAAAAGAGTGAGGATCCTGAGAATTATTTTTTTTCCTTTGAGTGTTTGAAGAACAGAAAATCAGAATAAACACACTGTTTGTATCGAATCTCTTGGTCGAGTCAGTTTGTTTGGTATTGCTGTTGGTATTTCTGGTTTGACTTCACTGGATTTTTTCTGGACTATTTGTGTCGCAGTTGGTTTATAAACTCATTCTGGGTTGTGTTCAAATGTTATTCTGGTTTTAAACTGGTTGTTGAGCCGTGTTGAATCCCATTTCCATTGTATCGTCTGCTGCTTGCCTGCTGTTGACCTCTCCTTCTTCTTGTCTTGTTTTCCAATCCAGGTACATGTTTTGAATCTCAACATCATGTAGAATGTAGCTGAAATGAAATGAACTGGAAGTCCAGCTTCACTAGAAGTTTCATTAGTTACTATATTTTTGCATAATCAAGTGTAATGGATTGAATTGCAGTAGACTGTTTATTAATATATAGCAGAGTATTGGAACTGAACTGTTGAATTTGTTCCAACGAACATGTAAATTTCATAATCCTCAAGTGTAATTAATCTTAGTTTGTGACTACTAGTTATGAAATATAGTATAGTTAATCCATTTCCAGTAGTTATAAAATAGTGTGGAATAGTTCCTATGTCACAGAACAGGTTCAAACAGCTCAAATAGAAATCAACATTTTTTTTTTCTAATTCTGAAATTGCGAGTTCATTTGAGTAAATACATCAGTTTGAATAGCATTAAATTATGCTAGCAAATAATGTTGGCTCCTAGATATTAGCAAATAGTGTTATCTTGTAATGTCAATGTTTAAGCATTCGTTTTATTTTCAAGGTTACAAGAATATTCTCAATTGATTCTGGTTTACGTGTAGTGTTAAGTGAAGCCCTATAATCGAACCGCCTCAATTGGGAACTCGATCCGCTTTTCAGGATTAATTATTACCTTTTAGGGATACTTAGTAATTCACCAGTAGACTGATGTGAGCTTTAGAACTTAGAATTAAACCTGGTCAGATATTGTATCAATTTGCTAAGTCAAAGTTTGAGCTCTCATTTAGGTTGCCTAATTATCGAATCCCAAGCTATTGGGGACATGTGCGTTTGTTTCAAATAAGTTTAATGTGTTTTTTTACTTAAATTGGAAAAATTCTTTAATCAGTCTTTTAAAACTAGCGGTCCGGTTTCGCTTTGGACCCAAGTCCTTTCAAATAATTCTGCACAGGTTCAATTTTTGTTTGACCTTAAGTTGTGTAATTAATTAGGACTTTTCTTCTCTTTAGAGACAAATAAATAGAAAACCATAGTCGCTTTAGGATATTCTTAAATAATAAATGAGACGAGCCTCGCCAAATAAAATGCACAAATTGCGAGGCCCTCGATAATTCGTTAAAATAAAACATTTGGAATTCGGGATGGGCCGTTTAGCGAATTGCACGGCCTTCCCCAAAATAATAGCGCATTAGACTCTTTAGGCACGTATTTTAATAACATTACCTCTCTAAACTCGGGTGCACATTTATGTGACCCAAATCCAAATCTCGACGGAGTCGAAATATGTCAATAGCCACGGGTACATTGATGTGACGTGGTTCAAAATGTATTTTTACGACGTTGCAATTTTCATAAAAAAATAATAAAGCGGTAAATAATTTTAAAATTGCACTATAGGATAACATGTTTTAAAAAATCAGAATTTAAGCCATTTATAACATTTTAAGCAACCGTGCTAGAACCACGGGATCTGGGGGTGCCTAACACCTTCCCTCGGGTCAACATAATTTCTTATTCAGAATCTCTGATTCGCAGACTTCATTTGGGAAGTCGAAAATTTCCTCGATTTGGGATTCAAGATAAACCGGTGACTTGGGACACCAAAAGCCAAACCTTTCCCAAGTGGCGACTCTGAAAAGAATAAATAATCCCATTTCGAATAATGTCACTTAAATTGGAAAAACTCCCTTATACGCTATCCTTCTCGGGGTAGGTGTGTAAAAAGGAGGTGTGACAGCGACAATTCAGCAAACTCCTGGAGGTGCGGTCTTTAGGTAGGTCTTCCGAATGTAACGTCCCTTCTATACCAAGCCTGATAATCAGGTGACACTTATCCTTTGGCTCGATCCCGGACGCAAGTATTTGCCACTAAATATTGACATTCGCTCCAAACTTGGCGAACCTTTGCTTCAGGAAATTGGCCATCGGGGCCAATCTCAACCACTTGCAAACTAAGATTATCATCCTTGGGCACTATCTGGCATCTCCCGAGTTATCTTAGTACCCGGTACGGGGCGTAAGGCTGAATGCTTCTAAGACCCATCAAGAGAAAATGCGGCCTTGCTGCTGCCATATATATGATTTCATCAACGGGCAACCATCCAAATGTCCATTCTATTTGACTAGCAGTGAGGGACCGAAAGTATGTTGTCCAACCCGTGAATCGTTCTGGTAGATTGACCCCTTTAATCCTTGTGTAAAACTCTTCTATGCAAGTTTTCTCTGGAGACTCGTAGCTAAAAAACTGAGGACGATGGCACAAATGCTCGGTCATCCACATTTGTAACAGTAAATTGCATCCCTCGAAGAAGTCTTTCCCGGCTTTGCAGGCTGTAAGAGCACAGAAGATATCAGCTAATATCATAGGTGCGACAGTGCTTTTGTCTTGAGTCATTAGAGTACTGACGACCCCGGCTATTTTTATGTCAATGTTTCTATCTTTCCTTGGAAATACCACAAGCCCCAGAAAGACCACCATGAAAGCGACACGCCTATGCTCTTCCCATTTTTGACGGTTACCATTACTACATATCTTGCTTTTCGGATTATTGAATACCCCGATGTGGCCATATCTATGGTATATGAAGTGTGGGGTGCAAAAACCATTTGCCAGATCTGCATTGTGAACTGTTCTACGTATCTTTAAAGAGTCTAAAAATCTGTGTATAGCTACAATTCTCGGGGAAACCAAGTATTTTTGCCTTAAAGGAACCTCATCTTTTTCGATGTAACTAGCTATTTCCTCTAATGTTGGGGTAAGCTCAAAATCTAAAAAATGGAACACATTATGTGTCGGGTCCCAACATGTCACTAGCGCTTTGATAATATCTCCTCGCGGCACAATCTCTAGCAAACTAGAAAGCCCTTTCAGATATTTCTTGACTTCATCTTGCCCTTTGCCTCCTAAATCGTTCCACCATAGACGTAACTCCAAAGGGATTTTATGCATGATTGAGAAAGGTTCATTTTGAGTCGTGCTCATCCTACACATTTATTAAGGTGATTTAATCACTTATTTTGACCTAAAAGAAAAAATGACACTTTTTTTTCATTCAAATTCCTAATTTCAAAAGCAAACCCGGTGTTGCAAATATGGCCTTTCAGCACTTCGGGTGAAGATTTTAAGGTTGCATTGGCTAACCGGCCAAAACCTTTAACAAATGATCAAATGTGGTTGTTATCACAAAAGCAGCCTTCCGTCGTCCCTTTAGGAATTAGGAATATTCGGCTTATTTTTCAACAAGAATGGCGTCACCCGACTTATTGGATTAAAATTTTGGTATTTTTCGGCTATTTTTGCAAAAGGGGTGGTTGGACCCAATGAGAGTTGCCTACGTATCACACATCCGGTAAGAATCAAACCAACGTAGTTCAGGCAAATTAACGAACTATTTTAAAATAAAACCCTTTTTTTTTTCATTTTCATTTTTCATGGCAAGACAAACTATTTTCCTTTTCTATTCTTGAAAACCAAACAAAATAACGACTCTCTTTTTCCTTTCTTTTTCATTTTCAACAAACAATAAAACAACCTATTTTTCCCAAACTAAAATAAAGACTCTTTTTCTTTTCTTTTTCTGCGAACAATTTTCAAAAATAAAGACTCTATTTTTTCTATTTTTTTGCTTTTAGTAAAACAAAATATTAAAAACAAAATATTTCTATTTTTTCATTTTTCGAAATTTTGGCAGAGTTTCGACAGCATTTGGGCATCGGTTTTTCTAAAACTAAGCAATTAATTCTTTACACTGCTATTTCTCTTCTTTTTATTTTTTTATTTTTCTCAATTTCACAAAATTCCCGATGTTCAAAAGCCGGTCAGCATGCGGGCCCGAGACAAATAAGTGCACGTAAAATGCATCATGGTGGTCTTTTCATATCCGGTTACTTGTCCTAGACGGACCCAACCCCTGTGTTGAGTCCCTTAAGTCAAAATGCACGTGATGCAGATAAGAGCTCCTATTAGGGATCCGACATGAAGTCAAGTTATTCTAAGTTCAAAACCTGGGTATGTGTTCTAGACTATGTACCCGAGCGGACAACTTGAGTCGAGGAGGGGGCTACGTACCGGGAACCAAAAGGCCTTCCGGCTTAGTAACTTGTCCGGCCTCTTTCTTATTTCAAGGTATTGACACTAATAGAATAGGGAGTCTCAACCAGTAAGCACATCCCGGGAGGTGAGAAGAGAAGGGTTTCGGCACAGTTTATATACAGTTCAGATAATATCAAAGCGGTAAACATTTAGCACATTAAGCATGAAACATGTAGGAAAATCAGATATAACCAAATACAACAATTTATCTAAGCTCGAATTCTGAACCCTGAACAAAAATGCTCTGGGTCCTTTGTAATGACCCGACCGGTCGTTTTGAGTACGAGTGCTCCGTTCAGCAGTCGGAGGCCATGAACAGCTTCATTTCAAGTATTATGACTTGTACGCGTGGTCAGAATTTGATTTCGGGAAATTCGGAGTTGATTTGGGAAGAGAATTCTCTTTTGAGAAGCTTAAAGTCAAAAAAATGAACTAGGATTTGAATTTCAAGTAAACGACCTCGGAATCGGGATCTGAAGGTTCCAGCAGGTTCGTATGATGATTTCAGACTTGGGCGTATGCCCGGATTGGGTTTTGGATAACCTGGGAGCGTTTTGGCGCCTATTGTGGAAGTTAGCATTTTAGAAGAAATTTCATAAGTTTGGTTTGAAGTGCATATCGGTATTATCAATGTCCGTTTGGAATTTCGGGACTATGAATAGCTCCGTATAGTGATTCTGGAGTTGGGGCGCGATCGGAAGTGAATTCGGAGGTCCGTAGACCATTTTGAAGCCATTTGGCTAAAGATAGAAATTTGAAGGTTTTTGAAGTGTTTGACCGGAGGGTTGACTTTTTGATATCGGGGTTGGAATCAAATTCTGGAAGTTGGAGTAGGTCCATAATGTCAAATATGACTTATGTGCAAAATTTGAGGTCAATCGGACGTGATTTGATAGGTTTAAACATTGAAAATAGAAGTTGAAACTTTAAAGTTCATAAAACTTGAATTTGGGATGTAATTCATGAATTTAGCGTTGTTTGATGTGATTTGAAGCCTCGAGCAAGTCCAGAATGTATTTTGGGATTGGTTGGTATGTTTGGTTGGGGTCCCGGGGGCCTCGGGTGGTTAACGGATCAAAAATGGGATTTTGAAGAGGGCTGAAGGACCTGGTTGCTGGTATTTTCGCTTCTGCGGTTGGTTGACCGCAGAAGCGAGAAGGGAGCCGCAAATGCGGATTTTGGTCCAAGGCTTGAGGACCGCAGATGCGGTCTAATTTCCGCAGAAGCAAAATCGCATCTGCGGAAGGGGCATCGCAGAAGCGGAAGTTAGGGCCCTGGGGAAGGACCGCAGATGCGGTCAATGCTCCGCAAAAGCGGAACCGCTTCTGCGGTGATGGATATCGCAGAAGCGAAAATGTGGGCGGCCAGGGCTGATCGCGGAAGCGGCCAAAAATCTGCAGAAGCAGAGAATGAGCTGGAGCCCAGAACCGCAGAAATGGAATTTTATCCGTATAAGCGGTTATCATTCCGTAGAAGCGAAAATTGCTGAAGGCAGTGGGTTATTTTAAAGCATGGGTTGAGTTCATTTCAATCCATTTTTCTTCCATGGGAGCGATTTTGGAGCAACTTTGGAGCGTCCTTTTCATCATCAAGCGTGGGGTAAGTGATTTCTAATGGTTTTATGTTAAATACAAGTTTATACATGGAATTAATCGTGAAAATTAGAGTAAATATTGAGGTTTTGGTTGAAAACCTAGAAAATGGTAATCTTGAATTTTGGCCACGATTTTGAGTATGGAATTAGGAGGAGATCATATATTTGAGTTCCCAAGGTCATGGTTAACCCTTATCTTCGAAATATTTTGGATTCCGGGCACGTGGGCCCGAGGGAATTTTGGTCATTTCATTAAACGAAGTTGGGAATTCGTATAATATGAATTGTTAAATTAGTTTGTCGTTAATTGGCTAGTTTGGGTGCATTGTGCGTTGGTTCAAGCCTTTTGGAGGATGTAGAATTCCGATTTCGAGTCTTCGGAGCGAGGTGAGTCTCCTTTCTAATTCTGTGAGGGGGAAATTACCCCATAGGTGAGTTAAAATAATTATGTGCTCCTAGTTGTGGGGGCTACGTGCGCACGAGGTGACGAGAGTCCGTGCGTAGCTACTATATGCTATTGTCCGGGTAGTTTAGGACCCAAAAGCATGATTTATGTGGATTAATTG
>MU749097.1:84099-102934 GCA_026770625.1 Nicotiana glauca | reverse complement strand
ACAGAGGTTGTATTTTATTTCATTATCATTAGTCGCTCATGCACTTGTGACACCGGGTTCTGGGATGGTTTTCGAAATATTTGATTTAATTGTTATTGTTAATTTGAATTGAAGCAAAAACCTCTTTATTTGTGAAAATGGAAGGAAAAATTTTGGAATTTGATGTATTTAAAAAGGATTTTTAAATCGGTAATCTAATTGGCTGGCCTGACAGCGGTGTCCGGCGCCACCACGACACTTAGTGGATTTTGGGGCGTGACATTCTTTTCCTCAGCAGAGTCGCCAGAGCTGTCACACCTCCTTTTTCTACACCCCTGGGAGGGCATAATAAAGGGAGTTATTTACAACTTGAAGTGACAATCAAAATGAGATTATTTAATTAAAATCAGAGTCGCCACTTGGGAGATTTATGGTGTCCCAAGTCACCGATTAAATCCCGAACCGAGGAAATTATGACTCTGTTAACAGTCCGCGAATCAGAAATTCGAGTAAGGAATTCTGTTAACCCGGGAGAAGGTGTTAGGCATTCCCGGATTCCGTGGTCCTAGCACGGTCGCTTAACTGTAGTATTTGATTTTATCTGATTTCAAAACATGTTTTAACCTATGTGCCTTTTATTAATAACCCGCTTTTATTTTATTTTTAATAGGAAATACAACGTCGTAAAAATGCGTCTCGAACCACGTTGCACCAGTGCACCCGTGATTGTCAACACATTTCAACTTCGTTGAGATTTGGATTTGGGTCACATAAATATGCACCTATATTTAGGAAGGTAATATTATTAAAATACGCGCCTAAAGCAACTACGCATTTATTATCTTTTGGGAAGGCCGTGAAATTCGCTAAACGGCCCGTCCCGAATCTCTAAGTATTTTTAATATAATGTTTATTCTAGGCCCTGCAATTTGCATTTGGTCTGGCGAGGCTCGTCTCATTTTATTATTAGAAGGCCAACCTAAAGCAAACTAAAATTTTTTATTTTATTATTTGTCTCTAAAAGGTCAATTAATTCACAAATATAAATTCGGGCCTCGAATTCAAGTCCGAATTCAAATAAAAGGGAAGACCCTTTTAGCTTGAACCCGCTACCTAATTCAAAATCCAATTTTATATTTGCCAATTAATTCCCATGTTCCTATAATTTTATAAATGGGGTTTTGACTTATGGCAATTTTTTGGACTTTGAAATCTTGGCCCAATTCCATTTCAATGATGCTTGTGAATGGGAAAGGCTGCCCAGATATGGGCTTCATCCAATGAGAATAGGCCCAAATGGCCTATCTAGTTCAGTTTATTGAGCAATGGAGTTTATATACTAGAGAATTCTACAAGTGTATCAGTGAATCAGATAATAATTTTTTTTATTTTATACTTATTTCATTGAACTCATTATATCTATCTCATGCATATTTAATGGTGACTATTAGAAATAACATCTGTTAACAATCATCAGACCTATTCTACGCGTTTAAACCACAAGTAATTTCATGATAATCATAAGAGAGGTGCATGCTCATTTGGTTTAACCTGAAGTTCAGTCTATGGTAACCTGTTGTTAATTAGTATTCAAATAAACACATTCAAACTGAAATGAATTATGCAAACTCTATTCACACAGCCTACTTTCAGAACTAGAAGTTCGAACCCCAGTCCAGACACAAACTCATAATACTTCCTGGTGCTACACGTTTAATCCATAAACTAAACAAACTAAATCATATCCAGATTAACAGTTCGTAAATGAAGTCCAAAATTTACATACAACTCAACATTCAACTATATATAATCAAATACATTCAACTAAATTATGTAGCTATATTAAAGTGTGATATCTAGCAACAAATTTCAGAATCAACAAACAGCCACTTTATCCATTTCTGAACTCGGAGTTACAGCAAGGATTCGAATGTGTACCTGGATTTCGAAATTAAGAAGAAGCAAAGTCAGTCAGCAGCAACAACCAACGAGTAGATATCAATCAGCCAAAACTTAATTCGATAACTTTGAAGAGTTTTGAAACCAAATACACCCCAGGCAATTAACCACAAACTACTCAAATGCAATTAAAACTTGATTAATAGCCACAAAAATTTTTCAACAACCAGCCAACAACCAACAATCAAAATAGCCCATATTCACTCGAAATATCCCCAAAATAACTTCAGCAAACTCAAAACTTATCCAAAACCAATCAAACGGACTCAAAATTGCATTAGAAATCAAAATAATAAATCTCTGAAATTTCAGGAACTAGAAGAATGGAAATCAGCCATTAGAAATCAAAATTAACTTGAATTATCTAATGGAACAGTATTTTTTTTATTTTTTTTGAAGGTTTTTATTGTTTTTGGATTTTTGAATGTTTGAATTTCAAAAATTAGATCTGAAACTGGAGAGGAAGTTTTTTAGGGGGAATTTTGGAGGCTGAAAACTTCTTAAACAAGGCAGGTTAATGTCATTTTATAGGCAAAATTAGGGTGCAGCTTTCAGATTCAAATTTTACAAGTTAGTCCCTCACTTATTTCTATTTCACCCCTTATTTTCTGACTTGTGCTACAAGTAACTACCACTAGAATTACTGAAATTCTACTTGTACCCCCATCTAGAGGGTTCTAGAGTATTCTTTTACCTATGCAATGCCTATACTACCCTTGCCTTTGTTTTGAATTTATCATTTCTAATAAACTTATCCTTTTCCATGCCTAAACTACCCCTGAAACCCTCTTGAATTTACTAACCCACCCAAACCCCTTTATTAGAGTTAAAAACTAACTGTAATTATCCCTATCAGCTATAACCAATCCACAATCCTAATTAAAATGAATAAAACTAAGCTTAAGACTAATAAAAGTATTAACTCAATTACTTAAATAATAAAAAATTGAAGTTAATGAAAAAAAATCATATATGAGCCAAAATTCAGCACAGAATTAAAACTAAAAAAATCAGAAATGAGAAATTCAAAACAATTAAACTAAATTCTATTTTTTAACTAAAATAGGCATACAATCAAAATCCTAATCTGTCAATCAAACTTTAATAAAACGGATCAGAATCTTAAACGATCAAACAACAAATAAAAACCCTAATTAAACTAACAACTAATTGATTGAACTAACTAACAATTGAACATCTAAATTAATTGAACGAAGATTCACTCAGAATTAACAAACAAACAAACAATGGAAATTAACTAAGAACTAATATAAACATTTAACATCTAATATTAGTAACCCAAAAATAGATTAATACTAAACTAGACTATCAATTATTAAAACAAATTTTGTTTATGCAGTAGAAGCAAACAGAAGAGAATTACACAAAAAGAAAAATAAAACTCACTGTTATGTTCTAATTTTTTTTCTTTTGATTTAAAATTCGGATACTTCTGGTGATGTTTGACCGCCGTTGACGCCTGATTTAGCATGCGGGAGACGAGGAGGTCATGTGGTATAAATTTGGAGTCGAATGGACAATCTTGTATCTTGACCGGAAATTTCGATTTGATTTTCGAGGTGTTTGAATGATATTTGAAAACCGATGATGGCAGATTTGGAATGGAGGGATGGAGGAGACTCAGGGGTATATTTTTGGTGAAGTTTGGAGGTGGCGCCGCCGTGCATGGTGGTGACAGCGCCTAGGGTTTGGAAGATTTGAGGTCTTTGATAGGGATTTGAACCAAGGGGATTGGAGGGTTGGAAAGAGGAGGGTTTGGGGAATCTGTGGTGTGATTTTGGACGGAAATGGAGGTTTGCCGCCGGCGACGGCGATTTCCGGCCGGCGGCGTTAGGGTGAAAGGCGGCGGAGATGGTGGGGTGTTATAGGAGAAATGTACGAGGAGGATAATGTTGGTCTTAGGGTTACTGAACTTTTAAGACACTTTTAATTAATGTGACAGATCAAAATGAGCCTTTGGATTAATGAGATGAAGGGCCCAGATCGATGTACCTTAAGCTAACTCAAAACGTCGTCGTTTCACTAGGGGGAGGGCAGGCCGGGTTGATAGGGTGTGGGCCTGGTCTGGTTTGGGGAAGGGAACAGTTTTGGGCTTGGCATTATTTAATGGGATTTTTACCTTCCTATACCATGTATGAAACCTTATTACCCTCAATGTTTAAGGTTTGTGTTAATTATATTTTAGTATACCAAATTACCATTTATACCATATCTAATTAATGTTATAATTAATGTGATATTTTATACTCCTTAATTTAAGCCTTTCCATTATTTTAGTAATTAAATTTAAATATCAAGTATCAACCTCCTCTCTCTCGGGGCCTTGTCGATTTGCATCCATCTGACAAAGGAGACGACGACATCGACAGTGATTTGAGAAAAGATCTTCCAATTAATTATGGTGTGCTTTTATTTGAAAAGAATACATTTTTAGCTTCTGCTATTATACCTTTTTTCCCCTTGGATTCATATTAGTACTAAAATAACGGAAATCAAAATTTAGCTTGATCAACTTTTATCTCCCTTAGAGTGTTGGTATCCAGTCAAAATTGGAGTACCAAGAAGATCAAGTTCGCATCGCAGATCTCACAAGTTCCTTTCATTCGGTTCGAGCCAAGGAAATCCAAGGAAATCAAACACTTGCTTCTCTGTATCAAACTTCAAGCTTGCACTACCTTTTTTTTTTTTTGGGAAGTGGCTGAATGTTACTAGTTAACACAGTCGATTGAAACTCGAAGAAGAAGAAGAAGAAGACATATTTCCAGAAATTGTAGATAAATTGTAGAAAAATTATAAAAATTGTATATAAATTGTAGACTATTTTTTGCAGAAGATTTTGTAAAAGCTTTAGTCGTTTTGGATTTGTGAAAACAGAAAATAATACATCTACAATCAGAATACAAATAATCTACAATTTATCTACAAGATATCTACAAACTGGATACATTGAATTTTAATATCCCAATTCTCATTTCAATTGTAGCATAACTGGCATTTTCGACATAATTGTAGAAGATTTGTAGAATTTTTAGTCTTCCCAATCTACAATTTATAGAAATATATCTGCTTCTCCTTCTTCTTCGAGTTTCAATCTGAAATTCAGTCAAAACCAAGTCTAATCTTCACCAAAACCCCTCAAAATTGAGATATAAACTCCTAAACATATTCCGAATTATTTACAACAACACCCAATCCAAACAAATAATGATTTTTGGAAACCTAAATTTGAATTCAAAGCTTTCAAGCTTTTCAATGGCTATCAATGGTGGAAAATATATGGAAGAACAGATTTTTTCAACTTTGAATTGTTGAAACTCGAAAATTTGAATTGTTCGTTCTTTTTTTTTTCGAGAATTTGAATTGTAGCTCTGGAGAAAAATACGCAGATGAGAAATCTCCTTTCCCTTTTTTAAAAATTGAATTTAATGTAGAATCAATTAACACCAAGATTCTCTTATTAATTTTATCACGTTTCTAGGGAATATTCTGCCATTTTAATGCTAATAGTCGAATGGTATATAAATTGTAGTTAAAGTATGGACTGAGCGGGTAATTAACAAACTATACACATTTAGGGTAATAAGGTTTCATATATGGTATAGTTAGGAAAAAATCCCTTATTTAATTGCAAATGGCCCAAATTTGGATTTCTTTTATGTTATTTTCCCTTTTTATTTTGTTTTCTTTTCTCTTTTTGTTATTTTATTTTGTATTTTTGTATATATTTTGATTTTATTAAAAATGCTCATAATCAACTTAACACTAAAAAATTAGATTTCCTAGTTAATTCCTAATTAAAAGAAAAATGCAAACTAATACCAATTTGAACTAAAAATGCAAAACAGACCATTTTTGTTATTTTCTTTGCATTTTGTTCTAAAAACAATTAATACTAAAATATAAAATTAAATCCTAAATGCAGAATGCATATTTTTGTATTTTCATATGAATTAAGATGCACAGATAAAAATGCAACAATTACCAAAAATAACACAAAATTCACAAAAATTATAAAAATAGAGAAAAAATCATTTTATTTGAATTTTTTAGGAATTATTCATATATAGGGAAAAAATCACGTGCTCACAGTCATTCTTAATAATTGTGATCCAGTGAGGCATTGGATTATTAAGGTTCTACAAGGAGAGTTGGTAGAGTTGGTAGTAGTGTTGTTACAAAGGCGACCCTGCCAAAGTTAAATAGATCACGGGGAGTTGAACATTCGAGGATAAATGTTTCTAGGGGGGAGGATGTTACATCTCGCATTTTCGTACATTAAGAGTTTCGTCTTCGGTTAACCAACGTAGAATCGGGGATGAGATCATCTTGACATTAACCTATTTATATTATTTATAACAAGCGATAAATAAGTGTTATGAAGGATAAAGGGGTATACAGATTAACGAAAAAGAATTTCGTAGAAAGCGACCAATTTGGAAAATATGGGTCGCGCGATAATACCCGTAGATAGAGACAGTGTATAGTCTCGGATGTTACATCTCGCATTTTCGTACGTTAAGAGTTTCGTCTTCGGTTAACCAACATAGAATCGGGGATGGGATCTTCTTGACATTAACGTATTTACATTATTTATAACAAGCGATAAATAAGTGTTATGAAGGATAAAGGGGTATACAGATTAATAAAAAAGAGTTTCATAGAAAGTGACCAATTTGAAAAATATGGGTCGCGCGATAATACCTGTAGATAGAGACAGTGTTTAGTCTCGGATGTTACATCTCGCATTTTCGTATATTAAGAGTTTCGTCTTTGGTTAACCAACATCGAATCGGGGATGAGATCTTCTTGACATTAACGTATTTACGTTATTTATAACAAGCGATAAATAAGTGTTATGAAGGATAAAGGGGTATACGGATTAACGAAAACAAGTTTCGTACAAAGTGACCAATTTGGAAAATATGGGCAGCGTGATAATACCCGATAATTATGAACTAGTATCATGCAAGGTACCATATGACCACGATACTATAATATATAAAGTATATATGAAGTATTTTAAAAATAAATATAATTTTAAGTAATTTGTGGTAATTTTTAAGTTATGCGGGTAATTGATTAATTACCGGATAATCGAACATTAATTAGTTAACTAATAAGTGGACAAAACTTATTTAATTATGCCAAAAAGACACGTGGCACAAGGCCACAAACTAGGAAAGATGAGTCATTAAAATGTGATAGGTGTCTATGTCTAATGTAACCTTAAGATTAAGTCTTATAAAATAACTTTAACCTTTTATTCAATTCCATTCCAGAAGCTAGAGACAGAAAGTAACTTCAACTTTCTGTCCTTTTGATATTCAATTTCATTTCAAAAGCTGAAAACAGAAAGCAACTTCAACAACGTTGGAATAAAATTTGACATTTAAATTGAATCCATTTTGGGTTCAAGAGCTAGAACAAGAAGCAAAATTCTGTCGAAACAAATTTCAAGCTTCTAAAAAGAGTACGGTGCAATCTTCGCCAGGAATATTATACGGAGTTTTCCTACTCTAGGCATGTAAAGTTATCCCTTCCTTTTTTGGCATGAAATACATAAAATGGGCGGATGAATGTACGTAATTCCATTGTATTCTAGTTCTTAGTGGTACTTGACATGATAGTTGTCTTTGATTCTCTGGTGTTGGTTCATTCTAATTATTTTATAGTGTCTCAGTTTATGATTTAACTTATATATAGTTACTCCTGATATTCTATTCGTGCACAGTTTCATTGCATAGTTCACCGAGTCCCTCACTAGAGGGCCGGGTACGGTATATATGTATATGACTTCATTCATCGAGTCCCTCAGTAGAGGGTCGGGTACGGTATATATGTATATGACTTCATTCACCGAGTCCCATAATGGGCCGGGTACGGTATATTATATAGATATGCATTACTCTCATCTCACAAGGCACATGTGCATTGGTATCTTTGATTATCATACTTGTCTCCTGTCATCTTTTACTCAGTCATGATCCTTTTTTTCTATTATTGTACTTCATGCTTTATATACTGAGTTTTCTTCGGGGCTGCGTTCCATGCCCGCAGGTAGAGACGCCCAGTTTGGTAATCCTCCGGCGTAGGACTTCTACTCAACTATTTGTAGAGCTCTATCGTTCCGGAGCCTGAGTCATTTTGGTACAGATCCTCTAATATAGACTTATGCATATCCCGGGTTACGGCGGGGCATGTCCCACCATATTTCACTATTGTACTCTTAGAGGTCTGTAGACATGTGTGGGTTGTATATAGGTTTTGGTCAGCTATATCGATATGGCTCGTTTTGAATATTCCCGTATAGTGGCAGGCTTGTTGGCCTTCGTATTTTGTTATGTTTTGGTTAGGTGTGACTCCTTAGGAGACATGTTCATTTTGATATATGATGTTATGATTCTATAGCTTGCCTTTATAAATTTTCATACTGTCCTTAGTTTCTTTCTAATTATATCTAGCAGGTTTGTATATGAGTGTCCAGCTCGGCCACTAGTCACGGCTAGTCGGGTTGGGTCGTGACAGGCGGAATGGTAGCCTTATGCAATGCAAAAAATACAGAAGGGGATAATGTTTAGTCTCAGAAGGCAGAATGGTAGCCTTATGCAATGCAGAAAATGCAGATGGAGACAATGTTTATTCTTGGAAGGCAGAATGGTAGCCTTATGCAGTACAGAAAATGCAGATGGAGACAATGTTTAGTCTTGAAAGGTAGAATGGTAGCCTTATACAATGCAGAAATAAAGTAAAGTGGCAGATAGTGATAGAGTTTCTTAGCTGATAGCAAGTTTCGGTGTCGGGATTGTTGGGGATATTGTGGTATATAGGATATTACTGGCGTGCTGGGCTAACCAGTCGGTAAGTGCAACAATCACGAGAGTTTAATTCATGAATCGATGTTTGTCTTATGACATATGCTTTCATAATCCAAATGCCTGCATCCAAAGAAAAATCGTGAGTTTTGTAAAGGGAGGTTAGTTCGTATCCTTGCTGGCCTTGTTTGACCTGTTCGACTTTGATCCGGTGATACGGTGTGTATTATTGGGGTAGCTTTGCTGAACAAAGCGATTTCGATAACAAACATGCATGAGTTTGTAAAAATATGACATAAATATATATTTAAGAAATGGCGTTTAGATGAACCGACGACTGTGACGTGGTTCAAGACATTGCAACCTCTCATGCTACGGAATTTTGACGGTCCTCCTCCAAATTCTGTCCCAGTCTAACGGGTTGATACTTCTGATGGCTGCTTGGGATGATCAGCTGAAATTACTTCAGAATTTTGAGGGTCCTTCTCAAAATTCTGCCCCACTTTCCAATTGCGAGGGGAAATAAATTTTTTATTGAATTGTGACCAAACCCATAAGGCTGCCTACGTATCCCCTCTTAAATGGGAATCAGGTCAAACGTAGTTCAAATTATATCATATAGGAATGCGTAAGATTACATATAGTAGTGCTTGACTGCATCTGAATTGATCGATTTTGGCCAAACTTCTTCGTCCATTTCTGCAAGTATAAGGGCCCCTCCTGTTAGAACCCGACCATGTATGGATCCTGCCAGTTGGGAGAGAATTTTCCTTTGGATTCATCTTGATACGGGAAGATTTTCTTTAATACTAGCTGCCCTGGTGTGAACTGTCTCGGCTTGACTCTCTTGTTGAAGGCTCTGGCCATTCTGTTATGATAAAGTTGGCCGTGACACACTACATTCATTATTATCCCATCTATAAGAGCTAGCTGCTCGTAGTGACTCTTCACCCATTCTACGTTGTCGAGCTCCGCTTCTTATATGATCCTCAAGAAAGGAATTTCTACTTCGGCAGGAATGACGGCTTCTGTACCATAAACCAGCATGTGGGGAGTTGCCCCAGTTGATGTGCAGACTGTGGTGCGATACGGCAAAAGAGCAATGATAGATTTTTATACCATTGCTTATGCTTCTCTATCATTTTCCTCAATATCTTCTTGATGTTTTTGTTGGCGGCTTCTACAGCTCCATTCATCTGAGGCCTGTACGCTGTGCAATTCTTGTGTTTGATCTTGATGGTTTCACACATGGCTTTCATTAAGTCACTATTGAGGTTGGAGCCGTTATCAGTAATGATTGACTGTGGAATACCGAATCGACAGACGACACGGTCGCAGACGAAGTTTGCCATGACCTTCTTAGTCACTGCTTTGTAAGATGCTGCTTCAACCCATTTAGTGAAATAGTCGATTGCCACTAAGATGAACTTGTGCCCGTTGGAGGCGGCCGGCTCGATTGGACCAATAATATCCATTCCCCAAGCGGCGAAAGGCCATGGTGAGCTTGTTGTATTAAGCTCATTTGGTGGCACCTTTATCATGTCTGCATGTATCTGGTAGTGGTGGCTTTCTTGAATGGCCTTGATCTTTGACGGATCCAGTTCTATTCCCCTTAGACTCACAATGAACCCAACAATTTTCCAGCTGGAACCCCAAATGCACATTTTGCGGTATTCAGTTTTAGGTTTTACCTCCGCAGTCTATTGAAGAATTTCCTCAAATCTTCCATGTGATCAGTGGCCTTCTTTGACTTGATAATAACGTCATCTACATACACCTCGATCTCGTTGTGTATCATATCATAAAAAATAGTAGTCATGGCCCTCATGTAGGTGGCCCCTGCATTCTTTAAACCAAATGGCATCATCTTGTAGCAGTACATCCCCCATGGCGTAATGAAAGACATTTTCTCAACATCTTCTTTGTCCATCCAGATCTAGTGATAGCCAGCGAAACAATCCACGAATGATTGCAGTTCATGCTTGACGCAGTTGTCGATCAGGATATGTATGTTTGGTAAGGGGAAGTCGTCCTTCGGACTGGCCCGGTTGAGATCCCGATAGTTGACACAGATTCTGAACTTCCCTTCCTTCTTTGGTACATGCACGATGTTGGCTAACCATGTTGGGTATTTTACTACCCCAAGAACTTTAGCTTTTACTTGTTTAGTGACTTCTTCCTTGATTTTCAAACTCATATCCAACTTGAACTTCCTGAGCTTCTATTTTACCGATGGACATGTTGGATCAGTTGGCAGTTTATGTGCTACAATAGACGTACTCAGACCAGTCATGTCATCGTACGACAAAGCGAATATGTCCGCATATTCTTTTAGAAACTCTGTGTATTACTTCTTTTCTGATAACGACAAATGAACACTGATTCATGTTTATTTGACATTCTCTTCATCTCCTAGGTTAACAATTTCAGTCTCGTCCAGGTTGGACTTCTGTCTGTTTTCAAAATTCTCCACTTCCTTTATAATCTCTTCCGGTATGTCATGTTCCTCTGAGTCAATGTCCGTTTGTTGTGTTGTTTCATTGCATTTCACAGTCATCTGTTTATCAAGACTAATAATAGTAATGTTGTATAAGTAAAGTAACGAGAGAAAATAATAAGAGTATTGATTTATCAGAAAAATCGAAATGCTTTGATAAATTCCATAACTATTTTGAACATTGAAGATCTTATTGCGAAATTAAAAATACGAAAGGAAAATTCACTAGTAGAATAAAAGATAATGCATGATGCTTGTTCATCCTTGCTAGCCCGAGGCTCGTCGGGCTCTGGTGGTTTTGATGGTCCAATTATTGAGGCATGCTCCTCTGCTTACTGTCTGTATGGAAGGATCTTCCTCCCTCTCCTCCTCGAAAAAGATACAACAATCCATATCATCGTCTTTCAGGAACAGATTCCTCATTGCTGCTAGTGATTTCTCTTCTTCTGACCCATAGATAATTTTGGCTGGTTGGAAAGTCTGTTCCAAGCGGGGTATTGGCTTCTCCAACAGATAGTAAGGACCGTGCCATGGTGGTGACCAGTTGTTGAATTCCTCCCAGGTGTACTCATATCCCAGACCAAAGGTGGTGCCATGTTTCCTAAGTTTGATAGGCTTAGTGGTTCCTTTGAGGTTCTTGCCAAGTCCCTTTCCAGGTTCGTATCCGCTCCTGTTCAATATGCTTTTAATTTTGTTGTCCCACTATTTGTCTTTATCAACGGTGTTGACCCGCTAGATGTGGTGATAAGTCTCCCCGCCTATCTTTCTTCTGCCTCCGATTGTTGGTATGGTCTGGTGACTGTATATGGGATTGTTACCGTCGCCATGAATGATCACCTCTTGGTGGTTCCACTCAAATTTCACTGTCTGATGTAGTGTTGATGCTACGACACCAGCGGCATAAATCCATGGTCATCCCAACAACAGATTGTAGGATACCGACACGTCTATTACTTGAAAATCAACATCAAACCAAGTAGGCCCCATTTGCAAATACAAGCTAATTTCCCCAATGGTGGACCTTTGGGAACCATCGAAAGCTTTGATATTGATGGCCCCATCTTTGATCTCATGCACTCCCTTTCCTAATGTCCTGAGTGTCACTAATGGGCAAATATTGAGGCTGGACCCTCCATCAATCAGGATTCTGGTGATAAAATAATCTTCGCATTGCACAGTGATGTGCAATGCTTTGTTGTGACTCAACCCCTCTAGAGGCGGCTCATCTTCATGAAAAGTGATCTGGTGACTTTCCGATACCTGTCCTACCATGTTTTCCATTTCTCCTCCGGTGATGTTATTTGGTACATATGCCTCACTCAGCACCCTTAAAAAGGCATTCTTGTGTGCATCAGAACTTTGTAGCAAAGCAAGGATAGAAATTTATGCCGGTATTTTGTTTAGCTGATCAATGACTGAGTATTATTTAGCTTGTATCTTTCTCCAGAGGTCGTCAGTCCCAGCTTCAGTGATGGTTGGCCGACTAGAGGCTTGCTTGCTTGAATCAGCCAAATGTTTCGGAGTATAAACCCTACCGATTCTTGTCATACCCTATGCCGCAACGGCTTCCCCGAACTTAACCTTCCCTTTCCTTCTTGTTTAGGCTGTGTAGTCCCAATTTATGGCATTTGTATGGAATGGTGTTACTGCCGACATTGTCACTGGAATTAGCGTGGCTATCTTTACTCCGAGCAAAGCATGCCCCTTAGGCGGTAGAATTGCAACTTCAAAAGGTGTAGGTATGTTTGTTGGTGACATAAATTCAACCTCAATCGGCGCTGGCGTCTTTGTAGAGGATGGTGCTTCAAATTCAAGTGGCATGGACATGTTTAACTCGGCGTCCCCAGAGGGATGAATCTGGACTATGATCGGATTAAGGGTGACTATTGGCTTCTTTGGATCGTCACCCTCTATGATCAAACCGATCGATCCCTTGGGATCCCAATCATCCTTTATTTCAATCATGTGAACGCCTCCACCCTTGTGATCTGGCAGAGGATTATTGGGAATATTTGGAGCAGACTCCTTTGCCACAATAATCTTGTTATTGATCAAAGTCTGGATCTTATCTTTCAGAGAGCGGCACTCATCAATGATATGTCCTTTCATGCCATAATGGTATGCACAAGACTTATTTGGATTAAGCCACTAAGAAGGGTTCTCAGGAGTAGCAGGGATAGGGTGACATGACCAACAGCTTTGAGTCTTTCATATAACTGATTGATAGGTTCAGCAATAGCCGTGTATTTTTTGGGGGGTTTTCGGTCAAAGTTTGGTCGAGGTCTAGAGAAGTTTTGGCGTGGAGAAGGGGATTGGTAGTGGGATGGTTGAGTGTTGTAGGCTTGGTAAACATGTTCTGGTTGGGAATATTTAGGTGAAATGGGATTTGGTGAGAGGGTGAAGGTGCTTGGTAGTTTAGGGTTGGCTGATATGTAATTGGAGGCATTGGATATGTTTGGTATTTGACGGGAAATTTGGTTCTCTGTGCCACCATTACGGCTCCTACGTCCCTTTTCTTGGACACACCTCCTGACTGTAAGGCTTTGTTTGTAGCTTGCAAAGCTTCAAAATTCATAACCATACCGCTTTTGATGCCTTCTTCGATTCTTTCTCCCAGCTTGTTAATGTCAGAAAATTTGTGGCCTTCGATCATCATTAGCCTCTCATAATACTGTGGGTCTTGGGCCCGAACGAAGAATTTGTTCATTTTCTCTTCTTCCAAAGTAGGCCTAACTTTAGCAGCTTCTGACCTCCATCGAGTAGCATACTCACGGAATATTTCTGTGGGTTTCTTCTTCAGATTTTGAATATAGAAAACATCTGGTGCGTTCTCCGTATTGAACCTAAATATGTCCATAAAATCAGATGCCATGCTTACCCAATTCGACCACTTCTTCAGATCTTGGCTAATGTACCAAGATAAGTCATCTCCTTCAAGCTCCTCATGAAAATCTTTATGCGGATTTTCTTATCTTTTCCTACTCCAACCAATTTGTCACTGTGCGTTCTCAAATGGACCCTTAGATCCTTTGTACCATCGAACATTTTGAACTTAGGAGGTTTGTACCCCTCAGGCAGTTCGACATCTGGCTGTATGCAAAGATCTTCGTAGTTTAGCCCCTCAATTTCCTTACTACCTTCAGCGCCTTGAATTCTGCTAGCCAACCTTTTAAGCTTTTCGGCCAGGTTTCTGACGAGCAATCCTTATCATCAGACTCGGGTGTGCTTGAAATGGGCTGGGTGGAGTGCGGTATAGTCTCCATGTAGATTGGGGTATTATGTTGGGTGTGGCAGTGGTTATTTGTGGAGTTCTGGAGTCCTGGGATGAGCAGTGGGGTGTTATTTGGGGTATGGCAGGTATTGTAGTAGTGGTGAGGAATGGGATGGTTTTGTTTCTTTGGGATATTTTGTGGAGGTACAGGATTCTGAGTATTTGGGTAAGTGACCTCTGGAGTGGTGAGGGAAAATGACAGATTTTTCAGATTCCAAACTTGGTCAAGTTCTTCTTGAAATTTTAGCAGCTTTTTGTAACGACCCGACCGGTCGTTTTGAGTACTAGTACTCCATTCAGCAGTCGGAGGCCATGGACAGCATCATTTCAGGTATTATGACTTGTACGCGTGGTCGGAATTTGATTTCGGGAAGTCCAGAGTTGATTCGAGAAGAGAATTCTTATTTCGGGAGCTTAAAGTTGAAAGAATGAACTAGGGTTGGAATTTTAAGTAAACTAGGGCTGCTTATCGGGCGGATTGGGCGGCTTTTTACTCTTAACGGTTTGGCTTAACGGTTATCGGCTTTTAAATGTATTAATCTGTTAGCCACCCGATAATATATCGGGTGGATTGGTATCGATTTAACTCTTATCGGGCGGTTATCAGGCGATTTATCAGCCTAACATACATATTCACTAAATATCTCGCATTATACCCGTCTTAGAAATAATGAATTGCCATAAAAAATAAAATTTCAGAGGCAATATGATGCATTCAATTTCCTTTGCCAGAGATAATAGATTTGAATGAATATTAGATTACTTTAACAGAGATTTACTCATAAATCATGCATCACAAAAAATGCAACTTATTCTTCTTCTAGGCAAAGACCAAAAGGCTAGTAGTAGTAACACGACTAATTGAAGAAAAACCAAAATGAAAGTATGAAAAGAGAGAACATAGTACTTCATCGATATACAAACACTAAAAAGATTTGGCAACAGTTGGTTGCATATATACACACCAAAATAGGATCAAGAACAAAACACTACAAAGACAAACTTCGTAACCAATCCAATAGTTCAACATTCAAGACCACTTCTACAAAAACAAAACTTTGCGCTAAACATTCAAGACCACTTCTACAGAAACAAAACTTTGTGCCCAACCATTTAACAAAAATCACTTCTATTCTGTGCCAAAAAGGTACTTAATACTACTACAAAATCCCATAAAACGTCTGATAAGAGAACAAGCAAAATGTTAATATATATAAATAAAATAAATTTTATATATATATATATATATATATATATATATATATATTTTTTTAACGGGTTAATAGATTATACGTTAAGAAAATTGAATAATCTGCCCCCAAACCGATAAGTCGTTAATAAAAAAATTCAATCTGTTCCCCGTTCGTTAAGCTGTTAAGCCGTTACCAGTAAGCCATTAAGTTTCAGTTCAAATCGATTTTCGGTTCCGGATCGGTTTTGAACACCCCTAAAGTAAACGACCTCGAAATCGAGATCTGAAGGTTCCAACAGGTTTGTATGATGATTTCGGACTTGGGCGTATGCCCGGATTGGGTTTTGGATAACCCAGGAGCATTTTGGCGCCTATTGTGGAACTTAGCATTTTAGAAGGAATTTCATAATTTTGGCTTGAAGTGCATTTCAGTGTTATTGATGTCTGTTTGGAATTCCTAGACTGTGAATAGCTCCATATGGTGATTCTGGATTTAGGGGCGCAATCAGAAATGAATACGGAGGTCCGTAGGTATTTTGGAGCCATTTGGCTAAAGATAGAAATTTGAAGGTTTTGAGAAGTTTGACCAGAGGTTGACTTTTTAATATCGGGGTCGGAATCCAATTCTGGAAGTTTGAGTAGGTCCGTAATGTCAAATATGATTTGTGTCCAAAATTTGAGGTCAATCGGACGTGATTTGATGGGTTTAAACATCGAAAATAGAAGTTTGAAGTTTTAACGTTCAAAAAACTTGAAGTGGGGTGTAATTCATGAATTTAGCATTGGTTGATATGGTTTGAAGCCTCGATCGAGTCTGTAATGTGTTTTGGGATTGGTTGGTATGATTGGCTGGGGTCCCGGGGGCCTCGAGTGAATTTCGGGTGGTTAACGGGTCAAAAATGGGATTTTTGGAAATAACTAAGCAGCTGGTATCTGGTATTTCCGCTTCTGCAAAGATGGGACCGCAGAAGCGACCCCACAGAAGCGGAGGAGAAGCCGCAAAAGCGGACAGGCTTGAGGGCAACCAGGACTGCAGAAGCGGCCCTTGATCCGCTGATGCGGAGCCGCAAAAACGGAAAAGGAGACGCAGAAGCGAGAGATAGGATTTTGGGGAGGACCGCAGATGCGGTCAAGGCTCCGCAGAAGCGGAACTGCATCTGCGGTGCAAAGATTGCAGAAGCGAAATTTGGGCTAGGCCAGGGAAGCCGCAGAAGCGGCCTAATTTACGCAAAAGCGGAGCCGCATAAGCGGAAAGAGCTGGGGCAGAACCATTGTTTTAAAATCGGATGTTTGGCTATTTCTCTCATTTTCTTCACTTCATTGGGCGATTCTTGGAGAGCTTTATGGAGGGATTTCATCATCAATGTTAAGGTAAGCTACTTCTACTCATTTCCAAGCTAGATATAAGGTTATACCATGGAATTAGACATGAAAAGTAGTATAAAAATTGAGGTTTTAAGGGGAAAACCTAGAAAATCATATTCTTGGAATTTAGCCACGATTTTGAGCAAGGAATTAGGAGAAAATTATATATTTGAGTTCCCAAGGTTATGGGTAATTTTTATCTTTGAGAAATTACGAATTTCCGGGCACGTGGGCCCGAGGGCATTTTGGTCAACTTTTCGATTGGAGTTAGGAATTGCTATAAATTAGATTGTATTGAATAATTGAGCATATATTAATGGATTTGCATAACCGTTGGCTAGTTTTGGAGCTTGGTGCATCAATTAAAGTCTTCGGAAGGGCGTGGAATGATGGTTTGGATCTTCGGAGCGAGGTGAGCCTCCTTTCTAATCTTGTGAGGGGGAATTTACCCCATATGTGAGTTAAATTGGTTATGTGCTCCTATTTGTGGGGGCTATGTATGCACGAGGTGACGAGAGTCCGTGCGTAGCTACTATTATGCTATTATTCGGGTAGTCTAGGACCCAAAGGGCATGTTATACTTGAATTACTGTGAACCCATTAATAATTAAAATTTTTTAAATCACCTTGAATTGGTAAAGGAATTTAAAAAGAGGTTTAATATTAAATTATCCCTGAAATGTTAAAAAAGAAAAATTTGTCTATTTGGTTGATTATCCCCGATAAGCTCTTGATTTCCTACTTGAGCATGTATTTTATGTGTGCCTGCGTCGCATGGATGATTCGCGAGCAGGAAATGTGTTTATTTATGGAATGGGCCGAACGCCTCGGTGAAAATAGATGCATCTATGGTTCATACCACTCGACCCTCGGCAGTGCACAATTTATATTCTTGTTGGAGCGGGCCGTCGACCTCGGCATGAATTGCGCATGTTTATCTGTTACTTGAAAATTGTAAATGTGGAATTGTCCCTACGTGGCTTGATATAAACTGATAAAATAATAAAGAACAGACTTTTGAAGCCCTTGACTTATTGTTGAAGGTGTTTACCTATTTTCTGGCTTAACAATCAGAACTTTTATACAAATCCATGATTATTCTTGCAATTATAAAATATTGATAATAGACCTCTAGTGAGTGTCGAAGTCGGCCATCTCGTCTCTACCCCTTCGGGATTAGGCGGGATACTCACTGAGTACACATTGATTACGTACTCATACTACACTTCTGTGCATTTTTGTTGCATAGGTACATGACACTTTAGCGGCCTACTGGCGTAGCAGCACGGATAACTCGGGGAGGTGAGCTGCAAATTTGTGAGGCGACTCGCAGCTAGTGTAGTTCTTCTCTGTACTTTAATTATTTATTCCCTGTCCACTGTATTCCGGACATAGGTTGTACTTTATTTCACTTATCAGTAGTCACTCATGCACTTGTGACACCGGGTTCTGGGATGGTTTTTCGAAAGATTTGATTTAATTGTTATTGTTGATTTGAATTGAAGCAAAAACCTCTTATTTATGAAAAATGGAAGGAAAATTCTGGAATTTGTTGTATTTTAAAAGAGAATTTTAAGTCGGTAATTTAATTGGCTTGCCTGACAGCGGTGTCCGGCGCCATCAGGACCCTTAGTGGATTTTGGGTCGTGACAACATGGTATCAGAGCCCTAGGTTCCCGTCGGTCTCACGAGTCATGAGCAAGTCTAGTAGAGTCTCGTGGATCGGTACGGAGACGTCT
>MU749097.1:69611-83637 GCA_026770625.1 Nicotiana glauca | reverse complement strand
GGTATAGTTGATTGGACTATTATAGTCGCGCTTTGGAGGGATATTCTATTGTTTCAGCTCAGTAACAGAACTTCTAAGAGCCTTGAGGCTAGGCACAGGTTGCCATGATGCTTATGAACAATTATTCCGCAGTGTTGTTGTGATGGTAGGGTGCTTGCCTACGTGTCGGGGCAGTGAATGAATTGAAGGGAGGTTTACTCAGTGTGTAATCAAGGGAGTCAGTATTTTATTCCCGACAAGGGAAGTAAAATGAACTGAGGATGGTCAGAAGTGGACTGGTGGAAGTAATGAGACGTGGTGATTGAAAACATGGTGGAGTTCTCCTCTCCATTGGGGTGTTGTTGTCCTAATTGGACGTTCTAAGTTTGTCGGTGTTATAATCTGCTACAATCCGCCTTTATGGCAAGATATTGTGAAATAGTTTTGAAGATACAACTGTCAGATATCGCATGATGCGGTGGTTTAAGATCGAATCAGAATTTCTACTGTTGATGGTTCGAGAAAGATGACCTTTGGAAATGTTTAAAGTTAGCAGCAATGGTGGATTCAACTGCCACGAAGATAGATTTCATTTAAGGCAACAATTGAGAAACAAAGTATGAGGAAGGACATGTGGGAAGTGCCAGGCGGTGTTTAAAAATTTCTAGAATGCCAAGTATAAGGAGCAAGGTCGAGTGACCGATTAAGGAGATGAGTTCCGCCAAAGTGGGAAAGTGGCGGTGTTGCATGTGGGCTTGGTAGTAGGAAGACTACGCGCCTTAAGGAGAGTTTGGATCGATTTGGAGATTTTAATGATTGGTGATCGAAGTCTGCGGGTATGATTCGAAGTATGGGCCATTATGCGGCAGAAGATTTATATAGCAGAAAGGAACTGCATGAAATGGAGGAGGGTGTAGCATAACCCTAAATTTGGAAGGATGTTTCCACGCATGTAATTGATGTCCGCGAGGGGATAATGGACTTGTGCAACTGGAAGGTGAGCTCGGACTCAGAATGGGCTATTGGTGTCATAGTGAATGTACCCCGTGCAGCGACATGGGAAGATGTCGGGAGGTGATTCCCCTAGGTGGGTTATTCCCCGTGAGCAAATTAGCGGTCGCGTGGTTGGCAAAGCTTCTCCAAGGAAATATATTGGTTGTTCAATAAAGAGATTGGTCGTGCGAATGTGGATGAAGACTCAGAATATGAAAGATGGGGATTTACAGGAAGATCCCGAGAGATTTTGATAATTGGTAGTGTGAGGTTAAGTTAATAAGAGGTAAAAAGGTCGGGCGAACTCAAGAATGGTGAAATGATGGCTTCAAGCTAAGTGGGAGAGTCCCACCGCTTATGGTTGGGCTGTATGATTAACTACTTGCATGATTTCTGGTTATTAGCATATTGATGGGTTAATTCAGCTACGAGAAAAGGGCCACAAGTAGTAAATTGAGCGGAATGAATTATATTTGGAACCAAGTCAGAGCGGGTGGCTCTCAGCAACGGTCCTAGTGGAACCCAAAAGATAAAGTGTGGTACCTAATGATTTCAAGCCTATAAGTACAACTAAGAATCAAGCTTTGTATCAGCTTATGAGAAGGTGCCAAGAATGTCTATGATGTGTTACCTTGTGGTGTAGCATTTGAGAAATGTGAAACAATTTGTGACATTTGAGACAACATGGTCTCGTAATTCAAGGTCACTTGAGGTGAGTGTAGAGGGAGTATGTTATGCGTTGAAGAGAATTAGTATTATATCCAAAGAAATCAAGGATAAATTGGAGGGAAAGGGATTGATTAGCCATAGTTGAATTTGGCACATTGGGGCCAGCGATCAGTTCATTCTGCGTGATCAAGTTATGCGTTTGATTTGTGGCGGTACGTGTGAGGTTTGTCGGCCGCCGTAATTGATAACATTCTAAACCATTCTACTGTTGTGGCTTATTACATGGAAGCAGATTCCGGAATGGCTATGGTGGCTTGGACCACTACTTGTAGATTTACATATTCTACGGTTATGGGAAACTACCTGAGTGTTGCTATGATTCTCCCGAAGTGAGTTAAGTGAAAAGTTCGTATATGATGAAGTGTTAAACTATTAATGATTTTGGAGTTATGATGAAAAATCGTGTTCTATCGTGTGTTGGCGCGTTGGGTGCAGTGAGTAGCATGGAAATACGAAGTGAGGATCAAGGTTGTAGTTCAGTGTTGACAAGGATGTCACGGGCTCGGATGAACAAGGAAAGGGTTGAATGATTAATGTAAGTTGGGGTTGTCTTCAGCGTCACCTGAGATTGGTGTTTAGTAACGAGGGCTTGTATCATGGTTAATGATTCTTGATTGCTTATCAGCGTTAGTGCGATTGGTGGGTTAGAGGTAAGACCCAGTTAATTGTTATGGAAGATTGTGGGAACGTGTTCCATAGGAAGATTGTACCGGTGTGGCATGTATCAACTTGTTTGACTAAAGATTTAAATCAAGTATGAGAAATTTGGGTAATATCATTGCTTTGAGAATTTATGCCTGGAGGGCACCTTGTTTATTGGGTTATGAACCGAGGAGGTTTGCTCCGATTATGACAGTTGTTCTTGTGTGTTATGAGAAGAAAGAAACTAGTATGGACCTTTGAAAGGTTATTGGCTTAATTTGTTATGATTAGGATCGACTTGAGGTCGGTGGATGTGTTTAAATGTGAATATGGGCTCTATTACAGGCCAGTTGTGTTCATTTCAGTAATGCGCTCCTTATAGAGTGGTCAGGGTGTCTTCTCGTTGTCAGATATTTTATAAAGTGATACATTGCATCGTGTGAGTTGTGAGATGGCCCGAGAAATTGTATATGTGTTGAGGACCCGTGTGGGAATGTCGTATTATGAGCAAATGGCTATTGAGATTCAGATCCTGTACCGCACCTCAGTTGTGCTCAAGTTTTGTAGCTTATCGCGCTATATGTCCCCTCAGGGATGGCATTATGCACTTAGCGTGCTTGTGACCTAGATTCGATAATTTATTGTAATGAGCAGATTTAGCTCGAAGTGCAATCTCCTTACGTGAGATGTATGTGTGGATCGGGTGGCACGCCGCCATGGGCATGTTATTTGGATCGAGTGGCACGCTGCCATGGGCATGTTATTTGGATCGGGTGGCACGCCTCCATGGGTATGTTATTTGTATCGGGTTGCGCGCCGCAATAATGTGATGATGAGTGTAGATTTCTATATGGTAATTTGGTATGTCCTGCTTCCTATTTTCTAAGAAAAGTCCGTAGTAGCGCGTGAGTTAGGTAATTCCTTCCAGAGTTTGATTTCCTGTTGTGTTGTGTTCGGATTGGTGGCCATTGGCACATTGTGGCGTCATATGAGAGTTGTGATCGCATTCGGAGTGGCTTATTGCCGAGTAGTTCGTACTGGGTAAGATGAGATTATGGGAATTGAGATCAGTGCAACCTGATTATGTGAAGTATATTAAGGGGCAAAAGTCATTATTAGGTTCAGAATGTGGTAATGTTTCTTGTCAGAAGTATAGACTCAATGATTGGTTGACTCGGCAGTTGATTATGAATTTGGGCATCTCATCCGTCGTGGCGGTATTGTAATAGTTAGAGTAAGACCTATGTAGGTCATGAGGTGCAATGGGAGCATCAGATTCGTGGAATTTCGATTAATTCAAACAGAAATGTTATTGTGGTCCTATGAGTAAACTGATGCAAAGTGTGAATTCAGCGGAATTATGCAGTCATGTTTGAGTACCGCGTATAGTGATTGATACGGTGATCGTATTTTGGAAACAGGCCTGGCATAGAATTCCGGATGTTGGAATTGGGCTCTAAGGCTTATTTGCTTGAATAAAGGGGAGTATCTTCAAAACTTATCGAGCTAATGTGCTCAACTGAGTTGTGGTAGCACAGGAAGGTGCGTGTGGTGCTAAACAGTGATTTCGGACCACTCCAATACAGTTTTCAGCACGTTCGAGGACGAACGTATGTTTAAGCAGGAGAGAATGTAATGACCCGACCGGTAGTTTTGAGTACTAGCACTCCGTTCAGCAGTCGGAGGCCATGAACAGCTTCATTTTAGGTATTATAACTTGTACGCGTGGTCGGAACTTGATTTCGGGAAGTCCAGAGTTGATTTGAGAAGAAAATTCTTATTTCGGGAGCTTAAAGTTGAAAGAATGAACTAGGGTTGGAATTTTAAGTAAACGACCCCGAAATCTGGATCTGAAGGTTCCAGCAGGTTCGTATGATGATTTCGGACTTGGGCGTATGCCCGGATTGGGTTTTGGATAACCCGGGAGCATTTTGGCGCTTATTGTGGAAGTTAGCATTTTAGAAGGAATTTCATAAGTTTGGCTTGAAGTGCATTTCAGAGTTATTGATGTCTTTTTGGGATTCTGAGACTGTGAATAGCTCCGTATGGTGATTCTGGATTTGGGGGCACGATCAGAAGTGAATTCGGGGTCCTTGGTCATTTTGGAGCCATTTGGCTAAAGATAGAAATTTGAAGGTTTTTGAGAAGTTTGACCGGAGGTTGACTTTTTGATATCGGGGTTGGAATCCAATTCTGAAAGTTTGAGTAGGTCCGTAATGTCAAATATGATTTGTGTGGAAAATTTGAGGTCAATCGGACGCGATTTGATGGGTTTAAACATCGGAAATAGAAGTTTGAAGTTTTAAAGTTCATAAAGCTTGAATTGGGGTGTAATTCATGAATTTAGCGTTGGTTGATATGGTTTGAAGCCTAGAGCAAGTTCGTAATGTGTTTTGGGATTGGTTGGTATGATTGGCTGGGGTCCCGGGGGCCTCGGGTAAATTTCGGGTGGTTAACGGATTAAAAATGAGATTTTTGGAAATAACTAAGTAGCTGGTATCTGGTATTTCCGCTTCTGCGAAGATGGGACCGTAGAAGCGGCCCGACAGAAGCGGAGGAGAAGCCGCAGAAGCGGACAGGCGTAAAGGTAGCCAGGACTGCATAAGCGGCCCTTGATCCGCTGATGCGGAGCCGCAGAAGCGGAAAGGGAGACGCAGAAGCGAGAGATAGGATTTTGGGGAGGACCGCAGATGCGGTCAAGGCTCCGCAGAAGCGGAACCGCATCTGCGGTGGAAAGATCGCAGAAGAGAAATTTGGGCTAGGCCAGGGAAGTCGCAGAAGCGGCCTAATTTATGCAAAAGCGGAGCCGCATAAGCGGCTATAATTTCACAGAAGCAGAAAGAGCTGGGGCAGAACCATTGTTTTAAAATCGGATGTTTGGCCATTTCTCTCATTTTCTTCACTTCATTGGGCGATTCTTGGAGAGCTTCAAGGAGGGATTTCATCATCAATGTTAAGGTAAGCTCCTTCTACTCATTTCCAAGCTAAATACAAGGTTATACCATGGAATTAGACATGAAAAGTAGTATAAAAATTGAGGTTTTTAGGGGAAAACCTAGAAAATCATATTCTTGGAATTTAGCCACGATTTTGAGCATGGAATTAGGAGAAAATTATATATTTGAGTTCCCAAGGTTATGGGTAATCTTTATCTTCGAGAAATTTCGAATTTCTGGGCACGTGGGCCCGAGGGCATTTTGGTCAACTTTTCGATCGGAGTTACGAATTGCTATAAATTAGATTGTAATGAATAATTGAGCATATATTAATGGATTTGCATAACCGTTGGCTAGTTTTGGATCTTGGTGCATGAATTAGAGTCTTCGGAAGGGCGTGGAATGTTGGTTTGGATCTTCGGAGCGAGGTGAGTCTCCTTTCTAATCTTGTGAGGGGAATTTACCCTATAGGTGAGTTTAATTGGTTATGTTCTCCTATTTGTGAGGCCTACGTACACACGAGGTGACGAGAGTCTGTGTGTAGCTACTATTATGCTATTATTCGGGTAGTCTAGGACCCAAAGGGCATGTTATACTTGAATTACTGTGAACCCATTGATAATTTGAATTGTTTAAATCACCTTGAATTGGTAAAGGAATTTAAAAAGAGGTTTAATATTAAATTCTCCCTGAAATGTTAAAAAGGAAAAAATTGTCTATTTGGATGATTATCACTGATAAGCTCTTGATTTCCTAATTGAGCATGTATTTTATGTGAGCCTGCGTCACATGGATGATTCGCGAGCAGAAAATGTGTTTATTTATGGAACGGGACGAATGCCTCGGTGAAAATAGATGCATCTATGGTTCGTGCCGCTCTACCCTCGGCAGTGCACAATTTATATTCCTGTTGGAGCGCGCCGTCGACCTCGGCATGAATTGCGCATGCTTATCTATTACTTGAAAATTGTAAATGTGGAATTTGCTCTACGTGGCTTGATATAAACTTATAAGATAATAAAGAACAGACTTTTGAAGCCCTTGATTTATTGTTGAAGGTGTTTACCTATTTTCTGGCTTCACAATCATAACTTTTATACAAATCCATGATTATTCTCGCAATTATAAAATATTGATACTGGACCTCTAGTGAGTGTCGAAGTCGGCCATCTCGTCTCCACCCCTTCGGGATTAGGCAGGATACTCACCGAGTACACGTTGATTACGTACTCATACTACACTTCTGTGCATTTTTGTTGTACAGGTACATGACACTTTAGCGGCCTACTGGCGTAGCAACACGGATAACTCGGGGAATAGGTGAGTTGCAAATTTGTGAGGCGACTCGCAGCTAGTGTAGTTCCTCTCTGTACTTTAATTATTTATTCCCTATCCACTATATTTCGGACAGAGGTTGTACTTTATTTCACTTATCAGTAGTCGCTCATGCACTTGTGACACCGGGTTCTGGGATGGTTTTTCGAAAGATTTGATTTAATTGTTATTGTTGATTTGAATTGAAGCAAAAACCTCTTATTTGTGAAAAATGGAAGGAAATTTCTTTAATTTGTTGTATTTTAAAAGAGAGTTTTAAGTCGGTAATTTAATTGGCTTGCCTGACAGCGGTGTTCGGCGCCATCACGACCCTTGGTGGATTTTGGGTCGTGACACTTTTATTCCAGTTGGGATCCATTTTCCTTGGGAACCAGAGTACCGTGACCATGAGTGACATCTACCCATTCAGTTGAGTTCTCCTTTCTGGCATTGTTCAAATCTTCTATCTTCCCTTTGTTCTTGTGCTTGACTGGACTGAGAGGAGGAGTAGGTGGAGGGCCCCTGGTTCTCATAAAATATGATGATGTTGCCAGAGTTCACGAACTAACCTTTGGGGAGGGGAATAAACAAAAAGTAAAAACAAAAGGTAACAAGTCAGCGATGATCATAAGAAAAAAATATGTTGCAATATTTAAACACATAGTGCGGAAATATAAAGCGTGTCGTAATTTTGGGGACCTTTTTTGTACCTGAGGTAGGTCTAGCGACAAGTTGACTTGGAGAACTTAGAATGATAAATGCCTCATTTTATTGATAAAAGGTAGATGAATCCTAAATCGACACTAAAATAATAAGAAATTAAAAGCTACTAGTGGCCATTGGCCTTATTACATTTTATAAAGCAGAAATGAAAACTCCTATCTATTTTGTCCCAAAGGGACCTTCCCCATACTCGGTATCATTGGCTCCATCAAACAACTTCCCTAGCTCGTGCAGTCCCGACAACAAGTAGGCTCTAGCCAGATGTCCGCATTCATTTCCTTCAGCACTCCGGCAATCTTCGACCCTCTTAAGAAACTTTTTTTCCAACTCCACTATACCTCGCTCTAGATACCCCAGTCATTTGTTGGCGCTGACAGCCATATCTTTCCACTCTTTGATTAGTTTTTGATTGGCTTCATGTATCTCACGGTGCTCACTTTCGCATTCTCAGATTCTCTTTCGCAGATGGTTGTACTTGACCTGTGCTTCGGCCTTTTCATCCATGATCCTATTACCTCGAACAAAACCAGGCTGGCCCAGACCACTATGATTATCCTCCAACCATCCCGAATAATAAGGAGCGGAACCTGCATGGTATCTGTCTAGTTCAATGGTGTCCCTTCCCAAGACAATCTTGCAGTTCCACATGTGCTGAGCCTGACACCTGTAAGGACTATCATCATTTTGGAAGTCAGCCTAGAAGTGACTCATCTTGTCGACCCTAGGTATAACCTGCTTCATGCCCGCTTGTCTCATAACCCAAAGAAATACGTAAGGGTACGTTCCTCTTAAACCAATTAGTATCAGGAAAGGTGCATCTCTAGACCGGACGATGAAATCCTCGATTGGGAACCACTCGAACATCCATTGTACCTGGTCCTCAGTCAGATTTTCGAAGAGTTCGACCCATTCTCTAGCATTCTCTAGTTGGGCGAACATGTCGGGCTTGTAATTCATTCCCTTTGGATGATGAAAAGCGATATGATCATCCCAGTCCCTCCGATGGATTTCCTGCCGGTACTCACCCTTTTGGAGATGTTCCACTAGCCAAAGTTGAAGTAGCAATTACAACCTTCGAAGTGTTTGGCTCCCCGTTGACATCTTTCTAGGGCTCGGTATATTTCTGCAATGATCATCGGTACGAGGATGAATGGTTGTCTGTCAATTCCCTCCATTAAAATCTTAGTTACCATAGCTAGTCTGGTGTGGATTCTTTCCTTCTTAGTTGGAAACACGATCAATCCCGTGAAGTAAAACGTGAACACAAAGACCTTTCGGTGAATATGTCCCAATGATGTGATGGAAAATTCATCAGGATAGGTATGGTAGGATTTGTTGTGACCGTATCTTTCATACAAACAATCAAAAGGGATATAGGAGTCTTTCAGACATGTCAGTTCAGGATTTTTCTTCAAACCCATCATCTTGAGAAAACCCCTGCTCTTGCGGTTCTCAGGCATCAACAAACCCGGAGTTTCCCATGGTATACCGGCCAATCCCCCTATTTCTTCTAGTAAGGGTGTCATTCAATATCCCCAAAGTGGAACACAGACCGCTCACAATCCCAGAACAAAGTAGCAGCTTCTATGATCTTGTTGTTGGGTTGAATTTCCAGGAGAGAGGGTAGGTTCTCCAAATATTTCTGGACAATAGTCTGATCACTGGAGTGAAAATCCTTCCACTAGCTTAGCAGTTTGGGGTGGATGTTGGTGACCATGCCGAATCTGGGGACTTCGTGCCTTATATTTCTGCAATACAATAGGTTAGTCCCTTACCCCCACCGGACTCGACTATTTAATATCAACAATTAGCATAAAAGCATTTAGTTCTCCAAATAAATTCACAGAACGTGACAATGTCCGTTTAGGTTTTAGGAGAACCCAGTGGACTTTGGACAAGGCTATCTTAAAGAGTCATTATGCGAACAACATAACTGACTCGGCTAGGTTTGACTATGACAATCAGAGGAAGGTTTCTATGGGGTTTTAGACTGGTACCCTTGAGCAGACAACTCAAGGGGAAAAGGCGCGAAATCGTCGACTACACCGTTGATTGGTTGGTTTTGCCGCAAATATACTTTTTCGAATTTAGGGGTTGATAATATCGAAAGATTAAGCGCTGCTATAAGATTTTATTTGGCACGAGTGGAATATGATGTTGAGCGTGATTATGCAACATTTAAAGTCATGTAGTCATGTATTTGCATGTTAAGAAAGCAGTAAATACAATAGTTTCGTAATGCAAAATAGTAATAAAGGAAAGCAGTAAAGAAAAGAAAAAAAAGAGACAAGTCAGTTTTGCAATCGAAAAGAAAATTGAATGCTTAAAAGAAATAATTGCGCGTAAAGAAGCATAAATTCACAATAATTGTCTGAAATGATAAAAGCCTAAAAATCCCCAGCGGAGTCGCCATGCTGTCGCGCCCCCTTTTTCTCGCAAAATCGGGTTTATGACATTTGGGAGGACAACTCATTCCTTTTGAGAATTGGGTCTGAATTGAAGAGTCGCCACCTAATGATTAAGGTGCATTAGGACACCAACAGAGTTTTAACTCTAAGTTTGTTTGAATAACCAGAGATTGGGTAAGGGCTTGAAATTATCTCAAGGGGAAGGTATTAGGCACCCCTCAAATTCGCAACAGAGTTCTCGGCCATACTATTATTGCGAATTTGAATACAGATAACATGTAGGCAAATAAGACTTCAAATAAGAGGGGATTTTTCATATAATGGTTACAAATAAATAAAGTTGCACAAAACTAAAAGAAAGCTGATTTTTCTTTAAAAAGGGAGTTTGAAATTCTTTAAAAGAGACAAGAAAAAAAGGAAAGGGGGTCCTAGGTTTATTAACAATATGGATCACCCTACATAATGCCCGATAATCACTCCTCAATGAGGGGCTACACGTGGTATTATCGCGTGGTCATCATATCCATATCTACCATTCCCTCCACGTTAAGGTATTAAAGCGCGTAATGGTCTCATTTACTTATTGCATGCTATTACTCGTCCCAATCCTATCAGTCACGGAGGCATTTAGGACAACTAATCCTAAAGGGAAGTGATATTAGGCTTACTTGTAGTTTTAAAGGTAAAAATTCTAAGGCGACATACAAAGCATGTATAGCAAATTGAGGGAAGGCACATAACAAATAAAAAGGCTCAGATATACCTCTTTTGCACAAAGAAGCACATAATTTAGCATGACTTACACGTACTAGTTAAGGTCTGATTAAGAACTTAAAGGTTAAGGCAGATTGATTTATTGCATAATTTAGATAGGAAGCCTGACTCAGGCTTGCCTGCTGGTTGTAGTTATTAACAGAAACTGATTTAGTTTATAACTTTACCCTAAGGCTTTCCTAAGTGTTGGACAAGGATCCTATTGGCATGGTATCTACTGAATTTAGAAAGCAGTAACAAATAAACTGAATACATACTGATTAAGAAAGTTGTCAGATTATTAAAGAAGGCAAGTTTTTTCGAAGGTTATAAGTTTTACAAATGATGACACATCGTTATTACTGATTTTAGCCTTATAGGTGAATGAAGCGATTCAGATCCGATTAATAGTTCATATAGACATGCTTTCTATGCATTGTTCATTTTAAACCTTTTGTATAGACATGGTGAAAATGCCGAAGGCTTATAGACATGATATCTAGATGTTGAATTTCATTTAATGCCTATGAACACGATATCTAATTGCAGTTGATTGTTTTAAGAACTATGAACATGATTGCTAGATGATGAATGGATACACAAAATTCAGAAGGACCTATAGGCATATTTTCTATATGCATATACAGAATTCAGATTTCCAGATACTTATGGGAATGATGAAGAATTCGGAAATACCTATAGACATGGCATCTATGTGAGAAATGCAAAACTCAAAAATACATATAGGTATGGCATCTGTGTGAGAAATGCATAATTCAGAAATACCTATAGGCATGATATCTATATGAGAGCATGCAAAATTTAGAAATACCTATAGGCATGGCATTTATATGAGAGAATGCAGGATTTAGAAATACCTATAGGCATGGTATCCATATGAGGGAATGCAGAATTCAGAAATACCTATAGGCTTGATATCTATATGAGAGAATGCAGAATTCAGAAATACCTATAGGCATGATATCTACCCTTTGCATACATAGTTACCTGCATTTTTCTCACTAACCATCCCCAAAAGTTTATTACAAATTATTACAGCCCAAAATAAAGCAAAAGAATACATCAAAAATTAAAAGTACAACCAAGGAGAGCCTGATTCAGACTTCATGTCTGAAATGTGAGGTAAACCAACTCCAAGAGATCATGATCCGAAGCTTTTCTCCCATTTGGATGTGTTAAAGTTCCCTAAGAGCCTCAAACGGGACTTCGGGCAATTCTCACACCCAAATACATTATTAGATTAGGACAAGTACAGTATGGAAGGGCCAGCCCTCAAGTATCCTTTAGAGGGAACTCAAGGTCCAAAGGCAAGGCTCACAAGAGGGGGGCAGAACTTAAATAATAAAAGAGTTTGCAAGTGCAGAGACAGAATTCTAAAAGGGGGAGAGGAGAGGGAAATAGCTACAAATAAGTGCATATAAGGGGGTTCATGGGGAATAGGGAAATTGAAAGAGGCAGGAGCAGGCTGTGGGCATACCCAAAAATAGAGAATGCTAGCACACTCATAAGCATGTTCGAACACACTATTAGAAGCTAGGATCCCAAGGGATCAAGTTTAATTCATGGACAATAATTTGCATATTGCCATGCCTTAAGCCATAACTCATATACATAGGGGGCAGGGGTTTGGGATTTATAATAGAAATAGGTAGAAAAGAAATCAGCATGCTGATTTGAGTGTTGAACTCTATAGAAACAGTAAGTAGACATGGATACAGAAGCAGTACATAAACACATTGTTGTGGTGCTAAAGATTAAATCAGGACATACCAGTTTCAAAGAAACAAATAGAGAAAAGCAGTAGGCCTTGTAAACATGACACAGTGCAGATAAGAAGAGAGAATACTATTGTGTATAAGTGTAAGTTCAGAAAGACTATGAATGAGTTGTGTGTTAATGAAAGAGTCGTGCATTTATAGTGTGAAAACCAGGTAGAAATAAGGTAAAAAAATAGTTAAGGAACTGAATATCAATCAAGAATCAATCACACAAGACTTCCTTTAATTAAAGAACTTAGATTCAAATGGGAAAACTATTTAAGGGAAGAAATCAAATAAACATCTTGTAAAAAGCATGCAGCTAGGGGTAAATACATAAAAGTTTATTTTAGGGGCAAAATTTTGAAACACACGGTTGCATAAATAAGGTAAGAGAAATCAATTAGTAACCAATAAATCAAGGATCAGAATTTACTGGTCCATGAATGAACCAAGTCAGAAAACTAAGGAAAACCTTTGACTCAAATCGAGTAACAGGGAAGCCAGCAAACATGGAAAGAAATCAACCAGCCTTATACAAAGGAAGTGTGAAATCAATCACAATTGAAAGCCACTTAGAAGGGAAGTTCAGCACATATAAAGAGTACACAAGTAACAGGCATGCGAGGCTGAATTTAGGACAAAGTAAAAGTATCATGCAGTTTGCAAAATAAGTAAGCAGTAGACCATAGGAATATGGCAATTCAGCAATAGAGAAAAGAGTATCAAATAGCATGCAAAAAAGGGAAGTAGAATTTAGCAAAAGTTACAATCATATGAAGAAACAAAATTGAAGCAGTGGTTTTGAGACTTAATGAAGCAATAGATGAAACAACTCTAGGAACTCGAACAAGTCCAGAAAATCAAGCAAGTTCAGAGATGAAGCACAAGAAAATCACGTAGCAAATGGTCTCAATACTTGAATGAAGCCCCAAATTTTAGGTTTTTTAATCGAGCGTAGAAATGAAAGGGCAAGTAATCAGGGCAAAAAATACTGACAAAATACTTCCGAAATATTAGAAAAAAATTGAGACTTTTAACATGCATCTTTCAATATAAGAATCAAAGTAGGAGAAACAACATAAAAATACAGTAGGAGACGCTACATAAGAAATACAGTAGAAGTAATGATACAAGAAATACAGTAGCATAATGGAAGAACACATATAAGAAACACCATAGGAAATACAGTAGAAGAAATACCATAGAAAATACAGTAGAAGGAACATCATAGGAAATATAGTAGAAGAAACACATCGAAAATACACATAAGAAATACAGTAAAACATGCTAAAGATCAGAGAAAATTTAAAGGACAACTTGACGAAAGATTACATCGGAAAAGATGAAGGCTCGGAAGGTGTAGTTTTGAAAGAACTTTGAGAAAAATGCTTAAGAGCTTAGAGAAAACATAAATATACAACAGATCTAAAAGAAATAGAAAAACCTCGAAGGGTTAGGGTTTCAAAAGAACCTAAGTAGTGAGAAAGGCTTGGAAAAGTCACTGATCTAAGTAGGAAAAGTCGAAATCAAGCTTGAACAGCCATGGCATGCCCGAGATGGCCATAGAACTCGAAGCAAACGAAGCCTGGACCAAGCTTCTTCATGGTCAGACCTCAACACTACAATAACCAGGTGTGTAGGAGCCATAGGAGGCAGGAATAGGACTTCTATAGCCTTGGAAGCCATGGATTCCGGTGGCTTTTAGGGCGAAAGTGGTGGGAGACGGCTAGGGTTTGAGAAGCTTAGAGAGTTTGAGAGAATGGGGGGG
>MU749097.1:46284-58629 GCA_026770625.1 Nicotiana glauca | reverse complement strand
ATATATATATATATATATATATATATATATATATATATATATATATATTCTCATTTTTTCCCCTCATTTTTTCTTCTCTAAATATATTATTAAACCAACGAATACATTATAGCCGTTTTCTCTTCTTTTTGTTCCTTTCATTTTTTTTAAATTTTTTACTTTTATTTATTATTATTATTAATTTCAAAACTTATTTTTCTTTATTTCCTTTTTTTCATAATCTGACATTGCACACCTTTCTTGCTTCCTTTTTTTGTTTTATATTTTTCTCTCTTTCTTTTTTCACTATATTAAAAAAGTAACTGATATAGTATTTTTTTTATATTATTATTTAAAAATAACTTATTCTAGCATATAGTATACCAAAATAATGTTAGTAGCAGTTGAAGTATATTGTTGTAGTATATTATGATATTCATATGGTATATATTATATACTAACAGGGTACATAGAGAACTGGTCCAATTCTTCAACAAAAAAAATCATCGGTCATCTATGATACTCATATGGTATATATCATATGCTAATACTGTAACATAGAGCTCTGGTTCATTGCTTATAGAAACACACACAATCCTCTATGATACTAACGTGGTATAATATCATATACTTATAGGGTATTATAGATAACTTGTTCACATATTAATGTTTAACATTATTGTAAAATATGTTGCACAGTACTATATAAATTTACAAATAGGCATATTATTACTTTATGTCTATTTGTACATCTACTTCTAATACAATGAATAACATCTCCATTGAATTCCATCTAACACCTTTTTAAGAAGAAAAAAATTGTAAAAAGCGTGAGAACTTTGTTAAAATATTTAAAAAGGATCCAGTTAAAAAATTTAATTTTTTTTTTAAAATGACCCAATTATAATATTATATTTTATATTTGCGATGACCCGACCCATCGTCTCATGTGTTACTGCTCCGTTTTCCCCATTTTTATGCTCCTTCATTTTTTTTATCGCTATGTGGTATGTTATCGGGAGTGTCAGGTAGATGGGACTACCAGGAGCTGTGATTTTACTGCTGTTGCTGCTGTTACTGCTTGCTGACCTCCTTATTACACCATGTCAAAATAAAAAGAAGCTAGCCTAAGCTATGCTCTATGACTGACAAGAAATCCTATCTATGCCTTCAAACTTGTTCTTGTGTTGCCTTGAACTTGTATCTTGTGTTCTTTCAATAATATTCTTGTTGTTGCCTTGACGATGTTTTGCCATTTCTCTTGATGATTCTTGACTACTTCAATTTGAAATATGTGTCCATTCTTCAGGTGGACTCCTGCTTGCAATACTTGAAAAATATTCCCTTGTTTTCCAGGTGGGCTCCTGTTGTGATGCTTGAAAAGTATTCCCTCGTTCTCTAGGTGGGCTCCTGATTGCGATGCTTAAAAAATATATTCCCTTATTTTCCAGGTGGGCTCCTGATTTGAAAATGTATTCTCTTGTTCTCCAGGTGGGTGCCTATTGCGACAAAATAGACAAACAAAGAAAAATTTTCTGCCCCAGTCTGTTGACTGGGCATATCATGTTATCAGATATCTAAAGGCTAAAATTTGGATTGTACTTCCCTTGTTTTCCGGATGGGTGCCTGCTTGCTACATTTGAAAAGATATTCCCTTGTTCTTCAGGTGGGCTCCTGCTTGGTGAATTTTGAAATCTATTCCCTTATTCTTCAGGTGGGCTCCTGCTTGCTGAATTTTGAAAAACCATTCCCTTATTTTTTAGGTGGGCTCCTGTTTGCTGAATTTTGAAAGATATTCCCTTGTTCTTTAGGTGGGCTCCTGCTTACTACAATCATACAAAATGAAGAAATTTTTTTGCCCCAGTCTGATAACTGGGCGCGTTGTGTTACCGAATATTAAACTTGAGAGATAAGACTTGTATTATTCTTCCCTTGTTCTTCAGGTGGGTGCCTGACTGCTTCAACTTTGAAATGTATTCCCTTGTTATCCAGGTGGACGCCTGATTGCTAATACTTGAAATTTATTCCCTTGTTCTCCAGGTGGGCTCCTGATTTTAACAAAATAGACGGACAAAGAAGATTTTTCTGCCCTAGTTTGGTGGCTGGGCACAGGGATGAGTGTTAAACTAAATTATTTTACCAACTATTATAAGAATTTGAAAGCTAAGTCCTATTATCCAGGGAGGTCCTGACAATTCCTAAATTATTTCTTCTAAAGGGATTACTTCCACTAAAAAGTCTTAAACTACTCCGCATTATCCAGGAGGGTCTTGACAACTTCTATTGCGACTTCTACTATATCTTGTTATCTAAACAGACCTTAAACTACGTCCCATTATCCAGGAGGGTCCTGACAACTCCTAAATTATCTCTTCTAAAGGTATTACTCCAACTACATTTGTTATCCAAAGGTCTTAAACTACTTCCCATTATCCAGAAGGGTCCTGACAACTTTTATTACAACTCTTATTATATCTTGTTATTTAGTCTGACTTTAAAACTGCGTCCCATTATCCAGGAGGATCCTGAAACTCTTAAGTAAACTTTAGAACGAACTTGTATTCCTTTTTATACCAAGTTATGTTTCTCATGATTGTTTTTCCATTTAAACTAAGTCCCATTTTTCAGGAGGGTCCTAAGAATTCCAGTCATACCTGTTCGGGTCCTGCATTTCTTTACGGAGGATTTCTCCGAAACATCTGCCCCTATTTCAATCAAAGAAAATCTTGTCAGTTTTAAATGTGGTGGTTTGTTTGTGGCCTTGAACTTTGATGGCGATTGCTCTTTCACTTCCCATGATATCTGATTTCCACTTGAATATCTTGCCTGTCTACTGACTATCCATTTTCCCCGCCGTCCTTGTCACAAAAAATACCTCTTCTCTGTTCAAACCCGCATCCCTTATGTCCTGACATTTACAAATCCCTTATTTTCATATGAATCTCCAAAGCACGTCAATTGCCACCCATTCGAGATGTATGTTTTTTTAACCACTAGCTCCGGTCTTGAATTCTATTGTTTCTTCACTTGCCATGATAACTGACTCTCAATCAAGGACTTTATCTGTTTACTGACTAACCACTTTCTTTGTTACCCTTGATATAGAGAATATCTCCGATCCGTTCTCTACCCCTTCTATCTTTGTTGCATTATTCATGAATTGATATGTATTAAACTCTTGTATTTCAAATTATCCCCAAAGCATGTCAATTGCCACCTCCTCAAGGTGTATATTGTTCTTTCTTGACACAACCACTTGCCCCGGCTTTTATCCTTCACTTGTCATGATAACTGACTTCATTTAAAGACCTCAATCGTTCCTTGACTGACCATTTCCTTTATCAAGATATGCCTTTCCTCCGTTCTAACCCCATACTTTCATTTGTTGTATTGGTCCTGAATTGACACTTACCAACCTTTTTGTCTCCCATGAACCCCGAAGCACTTTAATTGTTACCAAATTCAGCGCACATGTTGCTCTTTTTGATTTAAACCAACAGCCTTGCCCTTGAAGTCTATTGCTCCATCGCTCGCCATGATAACTTTGATTTATTTTTGGGAGATCTTGATTGTCATTGGTGTAAATCCTATTACAGGATATTCTTTTGATCTGTTCACCCTCTCCCTTCATCTGTTGTGTTATTCATGAATTGACGTATACCGAATCTTTGTATTTCACAAGTACCTCCAAAGCATGTTAATTATTGCTAACTCAGTCATGTTTGATGTTATTTCTTGATTCATGACAATTTGATGTGCTGGACAGATCCCATTTGTGCAATTGGAAAGCTTGGTGGCAAATTTTGAAGTCATTTCTTTACTTGTTATGACCAGACAGACTCAAGAAGAGGGAAAACAAGGTGGAAAGAATAGAGTGAAAGAAAAATGGAAAGAGACGATTCCTAACAAGAAACCTATAGAGTAATGACCCGTAGGATGTGGATACCGACTCTAGCAACCTTGACATGCACTTGCAGCCTTTTCTGTATAGCAAATCTGATGTTCAGCTCTTGTTGCAATTTTTGCCGTGAAACTGGTCTTCAGTGCTCCATTTGCCCGATCTGGTTCATAATCCTTAGTCGACTTGTAATGCCCAAAGGGTTTTCACCATCAAACCTCTATCATTTTGATTTTTCTCTCAACTCACCGTCGCCTTACGGTGCCCGTGAAGGTTTTCACCAATAAGACTCTCTCATTTTGATTTCTCTCATCTTGGGGTACCCATGGTGATTCTCATCATGATGACTCTCTAATTCTTCATTTTTCTTTTGTTTGGGACTGGAGTGTTGCCCCTGATGTGATTCACCTTTGCTCGCTTGACTTGGCATTTCTTGAAAATTGGTCGGAAGGTCTTTTTTTGGACCGTAATGTAGCTTTCGGATGGGTTTAGAAAGAAGGGTATAAAGGCTCATGATAATTCCACGTGGGTTAAAGAATTACAACTTTCTAAATCATTATTTCTGCAACAACCATAACTTCTGCCCCAGTTTCCTTCTTGGGGATTTTTTGGATTTTTCTTTTGCTGTGACTGAACCTCAGTGAGGCTGCCTACGTATCCTTTAGGGATCAAGTCAAACGTAGTTCAGGCAACTACATTTGTTGTTGCGATGTTTTCCTTCCTTCCATTCTTCTTTTCTTTTTCATTTTCTTTTCCTTTCTTTTCTCCTTTCTTTTCTTTTCTTCTTTTCTTTTTCTTTTCTTTTTTTTCTTTTCTTCTTTTTCTCTTTTCTTTTCTTTCTTTTCTTTTCTTTTCTTTTCTTCTTTTATTTTTCTTTTCTTCTCTTTCTTTTCTTTTCTTCTTTTCTTTTTTGTTTCTCCAATTACTTCCTCATTCAATCCTCAAGTTTTGTTATTGATTCCGAAAGAGAGATACGAAAGAAAATCTAATAAGTCTCAAAAGGATAACAAAGGATAAAGTATTTGGATAGCAGAACAAAATGCCTTCGTCATTCCATATACCTAGTACAAAATACACAGTTAAACACCTTTTGATTGATTCACATATTTGCCTTATGTATTTGCCGATTCCTAACATCATTGGACGACAATCTCGGTACCACGAATGGTCCCTTTAGACTTGGGGCATTCTTGCCTTTGGCTTTAAACCGAGGAGGCATGATGCATTTCCACAGTATTTTTTTATGTTCTATTTTCCCCAGTTTCACTTGATTCAGGCTTCAAAGTATTCCAGTATGCTTTTATTTCTTCCGAGTACCCTTACATCTTCAATATTGTTTCATTGCTAAACTGACTTTTAAAAGAGGCCAAGAATTATGTGCATGTCATATCACTAAAATCAGCGTGAAAAGAATTGTAAAATGACTAGAAATGAAATGACTAGAACTGGTAGGAAACAGAGAATTGTATTATNGGTATGGGGATGGTTTGGGCTAGGCTGATAGGTATTTGTGTTTGGGCCCAGACACTTTGAATTCAATGGCCCAAACTTCCACTTTGTTCTCTTCACTTCTTCTTTTCATTTCTTTTATTTATTTCATTTTTTATTTATTTTATTTTCCTTTTTTATTTTTCTGATTTTGTAAAACAAAACCTAATTAACTTCTATTATTATTTAAAAAAAATNTAAAATTACAAACCTAGACAGCGCTAAACAAGCTATTATTACTAAACAAACCAAAGTGGAAAGATAGAAGGTTTTGTCTCCCAAGACAGTGTCCGGATTATAATAACTCGAACAACAGAAATGACACCAAAATAAACCACCAAAACTCCACTCTAGGTGACTGAGAGATGGAGCGTCTTCCCAATTGTCACGACCGGCATCTTAGCCACTCAGTTTCACATCAATATTGCCAACACTATTATTGACTTTGATCAACAAGTTCCCAAGATAAATCCCAGGCTCCTTGCCATTGTTACTGACCACAATTACCCCTTCTCGGATCATTCTTTCTATTTCCCTTTTCAAAGAACGACAATCTTCAATGTTATGCCCCTGGACATTAGAGTGATACAGGCATCGAACAGTAGGATGAAAGCCTTTTGCCTTTGGGTCTGGAGTATATCCAAGGAGTGACTTAATCAGACCAACTCGTTTTAGCTTTTCGAACAAGCTTGTGTAGGATTCGCCAATGGGCATAAAATTATCCCTTTGCCTTTGTTTCTCTCCATGCCTCCATTTTCCAGTATTGTTGAGTACTTGAAAGTGTTGTACACGAGAGTTTCGGGCTATTGGTGCCTGCTTCTGGGAGTGACTTGATAGTGGGGCAAATAGTCGGGTGTTACTTAGTAGATAGGGTGGCTTTTGTGGAATTTGGGGACGTTCACGGGGTCGGTATTGTGGTTGGGAGCGTTTAGCAAGAACGACCACCAGACTTTGTCGTTGGCGGAGGCTATGACCTGATGGTTGGACAAAAGATCGGGTGTTTTTGGGGGGATTGGTTTGGGGTTGGTTTTGAGGTTGAGCAGGTTTGGCAAGAACAATTATCGGACCTTGTTATGGATGGGACTCAGCAACATTTTTTCTATCAATGGCAGGATCATCCCGAGCAACCTGCTCGTTCCACTTGAGCCATAAATCCTTAAAGCTCTCCTTGGGTTTCTTTTCAGTCTGAGATAGAGAGGAGCAATTTGGGGCAATGTCTTTATTGTACTGAAAATGTCGCACAAAATCTTGAGCCATGTCACCTAATGTAGGCCATTTGTCATCATCGTGACGATTATGCCATTCTAAAGCTGCCCCAGTCAAGCTCTTACTGAAGTATGCCATCAACAAATCATCTTTATCCCCAGCATTTTTCATTTCATCGCAATAGACCCTTAGGTGAGTTACCGGATCTCCGTTCCCATCGTACAAGTCAAAATTTGGCACTTTGAACCTTGCGGGCAAGTGAACGTCACGGGATACAGACGATTCTTTGCAAACCATGTTACCATGGCCTCTCATTCCTGGCATTTTTTTTAAGGATGGTTCTTTCGGTTTCATGGCTATCTCATTTTGCCCTACTTTTCCTGTGACCTTTTCAATTCCAGTATGAAGCTCACCCCGAGGGATTTTCCCGTATTCATTGTCGAGGGTAGTGGATACGACAGGAGACATTGGTGGTGGCGGGGGTGGTGCCTTCCAGTCATCCAGGCTTGATACATATCTACCATGTGTTGTCTCAACATCCGCACCTCTTCACTCAACCCATTATCCCGTTCATCCACCTGTTGTCGGGTAACGGTACTAACCATATCAATTCTATTATTGTTTGCCATTGCCTTTTGTTGTTGAGAAGAATTACCACTTTGGAAACCACAAACCAACCACCTTTCTGGAATGAAAACATGAAACCACCATGTTAGCGTTAAGGTATTGATTTTTCCTTTTCTTTCTTTGTTTTCCGCTATTTTTTCTTTTTGCCTTTATAGGGCTCTTTTTTTTTCCTTTCTTTTCTTTTGTTATGGTCGAATCCTACGTGGATTGCCTACGTATCATGACCCCACATGAATCAGACCGAGTGTAGTTCTTGCGAATTGAATGCAAAATTTTGTTGTTGTTCCTTTTTTTTTTTTTGAAAGGTTATTCAAATTATTTTTCTTGAAGGGAAACTACAAAAGCAGACTCAAAATAACAAAATACAGACTCGATGATAAAAAAAACTAGATCAAGAATACATCAAAGCTTCACATCCTGGGGCCCGTGGGGCATCACTCGGCATTGCCACAGGCATCCACAAGACTGAGAAGGTTTCAATGTCAACTGCGACTATTTTTAAAAACAACTGGCCATGTAATGGCTCATTTTGACAAAGTGGCTATTTTTAAAAAATTTTGTTTAAGAAGACAAAACTCGATTTTGCGGATACGGCCTTTCAACACTTCCGAGAGGGAGATTTTAAGGTTGTGCCCGCAAATCGTTTTAAAATGATTCAGGTTGGCTGTTCTTAAAAACAGCCTTCCGGCACTCTTTTTGGGGACATTCGGCTTATTTTTAAACAAGAATGGCATCACCCGACTTATTTATAACAAAAATTAAAATTTGACATTTTATGGCTATTTTTGCAAAAGGGGTGATTGGAGCCGATGAGGGTTGGCTACGTATCTCACATCCGGTGAGAATCAAACCAGCATAGTTCGGGCAAATTAACGAACTACTTTAAAACTAGACTCTTTTTTTTCATTTTCATTTTTGGCATTTCATAAGCAAAAAGCAAGATTTTTTTTTTCATTTTTATTTTTTGCATTTCCTAACAAAACTACTTTCAAAAGCAAGACTCTTTTTCATTTTCAACAAAATAAAACAACCTATTTTTCCAAAACATCTCCATTTTATTTTTCGAAATTTCGGCAGAGTTTCGACAGTATTTGGGCATCGATTTTTCTAAAATTAAACAATTAATTCTTTACACTGCTATTTCTTCTTTTTTTCTCTTTTTCTCAATTTCACAAAATTTCCGATGTTCAAAAACCGGTCAGCATGCTAGCACGAGACAAATAAATGCAACACGTAAAATGCATCATGGTGGTCGTTTCATATCCGGTTACCTGTCCTAGACGGACCCAACCCCTGTGTTGAGTCCCCTAAGTCATATGCACGTGATGCAAATAAGTGCTCCTACTAGGGATCCGGCATGAAGTCAAGTTATTCTAGGTTCAAAACCTGGGTATGTGTTCTAGACTGTGTACCCGAGCGAACAACTCGAGTCGAGGAGGGGGCTACGTACCGGGAACCAAAACGCCATCCAGCTTAGTAACTTGTCCGGCCCCTTTCTTATTTCAAGGTATTGAAACTAACAGAATAGGGAGTCTCAACCAGTAAGCACATCCCCGGAGGTGAGAAGAGAAGGGTTTCGGCACAGTTTATACACAGTTCATATAATATCAAAGCGGTAAAGCATTTAGCACAGTAGGCATGGAACATGTAGGAAAATCAAATAACACCAAATACAACAATTATTTTAAGCTCGAATTCTTAAACCCTGAACCGAAGTTCTGGGTCTGTATCCCCAGCAGAGTCGCCAGAGCTGTCACACCTCCTTTCTCCGAGCTTTTATACGGCTTTTACTACACTTCGGGAAGAGATATAATAAAGAAAGGAGTTTTTCCATAAGGACAATCGAAACGGGATTTGTTTTTATTTAAGATTCAGAGTCGCCACTTGGGAGATATATGGTGTCCCAAGTCACCGGTTTGAATCCCGAATCGATGAAAAGTTTGACTGTGTTTAACAGTCGCGAACCAGAAATCTGGGTAAGGAATTCTGTTAACCCGGGAGAAGGTGTTAGGCATTCCCGAGTTCCGTGGTTCTAGCACGGTCGCTCAACTGTTATATCTGGCTAAAATTTAATTTTTATACATGTTACCCTATTTGTGAAATTTTAGAATTAATTACCGCTTTTTGTCAATTATTTTATTTAAGGAAAGTGAACGTCGTTTAAGAACATATTTTCGGATCACGTCACATGAAATGCACCCGGATCCTCGACACATTCTTATTCAACAGTTTCGTATTTAGATTTGGGTCGCATGAAATGCACACCCGTATTAGGAAAGTAAGATTATTAAAAATCACGCCTAAAGCGACTATCGTATTGTTATCTTATGGGAAGGCCGTAAAATTCGCTAAACGACCTATCCCGAATACTAAGTAATTTAGTAAGTAATTAATGAGGGCCCCGCAATTGTATATTATGATTTGGCGAGGCTCGTCTCATTTTATTATTAAGGCCAACTAACAATCTAAAATTCTCTATTTATTTGTCTCTAATAGTCAATTAATTCACGAATATAAATTCGAATCTCGAATTCACGTCCGAGTTTAAACAAAAGGGTAAAACCTTTTAGCTTAAACCCGCTACCTAATTCAAGACCCAATTTTATATTTATGGATTAATTTTCCATGTTCTTACTTGTATATTTTATTACATTTGGACTTCCAATTCTTACTCAAACCTCAACAGCGTTTTTAAGCCTCAAGCTTGGCCCAGTAGATTAATAGAAGATCCAACTCATGCATCCATATCAGATTTAACTATCAGCAATTAACCGATTCTATTTTTTATACGACCAATTGAACCAGCCAGTTTCACAAATTAATGGACGGACGTGATCTCACATGCTTGTGATTGTGCTATGTTTAATTCTAACAAATCCAGAATTCCAATACCCCCTTTTTTTACTATTACTTTTTGATTAAGCAATTGATAATAGTCAACTGATCACCTTGAAATTAATCGCTATAGTAAAACGAATCCAGTACTGATATTACTTCACTCTAATTTTAATGATTAGGATAACAAAACAAAACAACGATACCAATAAATTTGAATTAATAAGCTATAAGATCACTATGATTAAACACAATCCTGTTGATGAAAGTAAAATAATACTAAGTGATTCATCTCACTTCTAAATGGCCCGTAAATGCCTTACAGTGGAGATGATCAACAAAATTTAATGGATTGTTCTATCAAATTAACAGAAGACCAAAGTGTATATGACTTTAACGAATAACAGCACATACAATTCACACAGTCCTATTTATACATTTGTAATGAAATTTTAGATCAACTACAATTCAAACTGAATAAATTCAATAGGCAGACAGCAGAGCAGAACTTCATTCACTCAAAACTTGAGAATACAATAGTGTACCTGAGATGTGAAATTCAGAAGAAGAAGAGAGTGTCAGCAATGTTTTTGTTGGAAAATTATCCAAAAAACAGCAACAACAACCAAACTCAGCAGTATATCGTCACAGAACAGGCCAGGAATTAATTTTGAAAACCAGAAATGCAGGCAGACTCAACAGATCACTTCAACACACTTGAAACACACTCCTAATTCTCAAAGTTGAACCTAGATGCATCTGAAATCTCACTGGACCCAAAACACAACTGAAATTCAAACTAATTAGGCCCCAAACTCAACTGAACCAGTCATTAATCACTTCTGAACACCTTTAGAATTATAGCCTCAAGCCGAAATGAAAAATACCAAAGGAAAACTGAGAATTATTAACACTAGTAATGAAATAGTGAAATTGTTTTTGATTTTTTCATTTCTGTTGTTTTTGTATTTTTGTATATGTGAATTCAAATGCAGATTTTGAAACTAAGGAGAAGAAGAACTGCTCAGTGAAGTTTTTCTGGCAGGATTTCAAATCTAGAAGAAGAAATTGGATCTGAAATTCTTAATTTCAGATCTGAAACGTAGTAGATATTTTTGGAGACCTGTTGGAGTTCAAAAACTTGTGAAACAAGGCATTTCAATGCCTATTTATAGATGTAAATCTGGTGGGAAATTCAAATTTTAGTATTTACATATTAGTCCCCTTTTTTCGCTTTTGCCCCCTTATTTTCTTACTTGTTGCACAAGTAAGTGCAATTATTTACTTAAAATATATACTACATCCCACTCTAGAAGGTTCTATTTCCTTATAATCATTGTTATACCCCTACTTCATTTTATTATTTACTAATTCTACCCTTTTCAATGCCTATAATACCCCTGAAACATTCAGGAATTACTATTAAGCTATTTTGCTATCCCAAAAATGTCCCTATCTTCCCCTCATAATTACTGACCTAATTTATCCCTAATCAGCTATATCGAAACAGGCTAAATGCCTTTAGAAATCAAACCAAACAACTAACAATGAGATCAATTACTAAACCTTAATACCACAATCAATTAATTGATGATTAAATCCAAAACACTTAATGAGTCGACTGAAAACAAAATCACATTAAACTAACAGAATTAAAATAAAAATTATTACTCTTGAACAATTCAAAATCTAATTCAGTAACAAGAAATGAATTAACCTACAACTAATTTTATGCAAAGTCGAACACTGAGTACCAAAAAATGAAAGAAAATAAAAACAAAGAAAAAGGACAGAAGCAGAAGCCACTCAATTGAAGAAAACGAGCACATGAATAAAACTATTAAAAATTAATAGCGAAATTAAGACGAAGTCCTATGTTATCAGAAGTCATGGTATGAATCTACCTAATAATAGTCATTAACAGAGATAACAAAAATAAGAAGTAAAAGAAAGCAAACAAAAAAATGCTAATAGAGAAATTAACTATATCTTAACCTATTGTTATTATCTAAAAAAAACTTACAAGTATGAACTTGATTGAGATAAAGGGGAAAAAGGTATACCGGCTAAATCAATGACAAAAACTCAAAGACACTGATCCTGACCATCACGCACAAGCGCATCTCCAAATGCCCAACTCTTGATAGATTTCACGCATGCAACCCAAAGAGATTTTTGACTTAAACGAGTCAGACCAAAGATTTCGAAGTGAGCGATATGGGGAATATGAGCGGTTTAGGAAAGAGTACAAAGTTGGATGAAGGTATAATGGGGTGATGGAATCAAATGTTGGGGAAATTTTGGAGGCCAAC
>MU749097.1:0-43183 GCA_026770625.1 Nicotiana glauca | reverse complement strand
GAGAATTAGGTTTCAACCTATTACAGGGATATGATTGATATAATGAGACTTTGGTCGTTTAAGGATAAAGATAGACAAACGACGTAGTTTAATGTTAAAGCTACGTCGTTTTGGGCTAAGGGATAGGGCAGGCCGGGTATGGGGATGGTTTGGGCTAGGCTGATAGGTATTTGTGTTTGGGCCCAGACACTTTGAATTCAATGGCCCAAACTTCCACTTTGTTCTCTTCACTTCTTCTTTTCATTTCTTTTATTTATTTCATTTTTTATTTATTTTATTTTCCTTTTTTATTTTTCTGATTTTGTAAAACAAAACCTAATTAACTTCTATTATTATTTAAAAAAAATAAAAAAATGCAACAATTATCAATTAAAATGGCCTAGGACTATTATTTTGTAATTTTCTTTTAAATTATTCTAAAATGAATTAATACCTACTTAATACTAAAATGTAAAATTAAATTCCTAAATGCAAATGCATATATTTTTATTTTTTATATGACTTAACATGCACAAATAACATGCAAACAATCAACACGAAATTCACAAAAATTGTAAAAATAAAAAAAAATCTTTTTCTTTGAATTTTATGGGAATAATTCATATATAGGGCAAAACTCACGTGCTCACAGATGCTAGATGTATGAAGTTAAAAAATGAAATGCGAGCTAAAATGGAACTATAATCGAACCAGGGGGTTTAGCTATTCGGGCCTCGGACTGACCAATGAGAGGCCTCGAGGTGGATGCATGGGCTCGGGCTCGAGCTATCAGGGATAATCGAAAAAGGGTTAACAGTTAGAATATAATTGATGTAAGCTCTTTATGGCCAATGATAAGTAATAAATGAAGAACAAGTATGAAGATAATAAAATAGAGCAACAATATCGAGAGAGTGTATTCGAGAGTAAAGAGAGAGAGAGAGTTATTATTTCGTATAGAATAGTTGGAGCAACAACAGGTTCTTCACAAAATGATTAGGATCCCCCTTATATAGGAGGGGAAATCCCATCGTGGTACAAGATACATTAATGACAATGAAAGCAGGATGGGACAACTGACAAGCTTCATGATACAGGTGCAAACCAGCTCTAGACTAGTTTGATAGATGTAACTGTCCCCGGTTTCCTTCTTCGGGAAATCCCCATGCACATTGGGGGTCTCAGCCAATATTTTCCCCAAGCCGGGTGCTGATAGATCTCGAAGGGGGAGAGTCGGTCCGTGGTCTCGAGCCTCCGAGGTGATCCCCCGAAAATGACTTATTAGCGAGAAATTGGTTCCCCCGATTTCATAGTATAAAGATAGTCCCCGAATTTCTTAGAGAGAAGCGACAAGAAACGATTTTAACATCTTACTCTTCGAGCTCTCTGTAATGACACCGTGTTGATGGGGCAAGCCTCAACGGTAACCGAAAAATTTCATCGTTTAGCTTTTATAGGACCATTCGGAGCATTGTGGTTTCTCCTTCTTTAGAGCCATGATGAGGCCACCGATTCAGCTTCCATGAACGCATTGAATGAGCCCATCATTACGTTTTTTGAGGGCAATAATAGTGCCATTGGTTATGTTACCCCTCATTCTATAAATGGAGGCCTCTTGAGATCAGCCTTTTACCTAAGTACCTTTCCATACCTATCCATTCCTTCTTTCCCGTTATCTTTATTCTTTGTCGTCCACCATGTTTGGGGCCCATGGCCTCAAGATTTTATGGTGATACCAGGCATGTTGCAACCTATCTCCCGGACCTTCTCTTGTCGAGCGAGATTATACTATTTTTATATTGTTATTGTTGTTGTTGTTTTCATCTCCGTTGGCTCGGGATGATAAAGCACAGGGCCGATCTCCTCTAATTGGATTATACACCACTGCTCGAGAGGGAGCTCAAATTATACACCGCTGCTCACCTCCCATGAGTATCCGGTGTGATGCCTCGCTCCCTTCGTTTTCCGTGGAGTAAGGTGGGACTATCTACTAACTGTTGCATCCCGCACCGGGGCAACATCTCAAGAAGTGGCTCTATAGTAATAGCGTGGCAAAATCCATATTAGCCAGATCTTTCGCCCAACCACTTCTTCAGTCCTTCCTGCCTTTTCCGCTTCACTTTGCTCTTTTTGCTTTCCTCTTCGTCGTCTCTGCTTTTGAAGATTCCATTATGGGGAATTGAGATAAGACTCCTAAGGGTATTGCACTTAGAATATATTATCTTTGAGGACGTATGCTTGAGGAGATGATATAAAAAACGTTGCTATTGAGGACGTACCTCTGAAAATAGACTAGGTTCCTAGGCTTTTATTGTATATATACCCTTCTGCTTCTTTGCTCCTATGTGAGGACCCCTCGTGGGCTTTTGTAATCATATGTAAGGACCGCTCGTGGGCTTTTATAATAGAATATTTCATGGATATAAATTTTTTTCCCGATTTGCCTTCGATGCTGGCTATATTCTTTTATGTTTGCAGAGAATCTGAATGTATGACTCTGTCTGCTATTCCTAATACCGAACCCGGATACATATTCCTCCCTGCTTTTGATTGATAAAAATGGCTTCGCGCAGAATCTTTTGCAATCCCTTGGATCGACCCTGAATAAGGTCGATAGGCTCGGGTTGCTGGGACCATGACTTCGAGTAAAATGAGAATAACATTTTGGGCCTTGGAATCATGACTTATTAGTGAGACTCCGTGGTAAATTTTAAGGAGAAATTTTCTCAGGGGCTCGTGGGCCGTGGCTGCCTTTGATCTCTTGAAGGCAGTCCCCGAGCGGAGGTTTGTTTAAATTTGGACCACCTGGAAACACCCTATGGGCTTAGTGTGAATAGTCTTATGGTGCTATAGATAAATTTTGAAAGTGGATTCGTCCGATTTTGGACGACACCCGAGGCCTCGCCTACACGGGCAGATTTCAGATGCTTATTTTCTTGGAGCCTGATTCCCTTTGATGGAGATCCTCGAGGTCGGGTACAACCTCAGGATTGGAAAAGGTGCTATCCGTTAACATTCTTAATCGGCTTTGAGGTAGACGAATTGTCTCCACTTTTCTCATATATAAATAGGGTTGTTTCTGCCTTTTCGGGGGTTACCCCATTTTAAGTAGTTGCCCCTTTCTTCCTGTGTTAGCCTTTCGGCACTCTAGCAATAACTTGTTTGCACATATTCCTGCTTTTAAGTTCTCTAATTTTGTATCTACCATGGCATCTACATCGGGGCCTATCTGATGAGGAGGAAAGAGCTAGGCCTTCGGCCTTCAGGACCATCAAGGTTCGCTAACTTTGCAGTGTCGATTGACTACGCCCTTTGTTATTAACGACAAGGAAGGCGGAGATTGGGTATGGATGATCGCTTCGTCCGAGTGGACCGATAACATTATACCCGAGGAGCTCATGTTATTCATTGAGGGATGGAGTTATACTCGTAAGTGGCACATCCCGTGCTTTATTTGTTCTATCTATGGTGAAAGCTAGTTTCATGATCGGGGCCCTCTTCTCTTCTTCTGCAGCGATTTTATGAGCGTTGGGCAATGTTCTTGATCTACCGGGCTGGGTCCGAGAATTGGCAAGCCACTTGACCTGTGAGGAGTGCAAGTGTAAAGCTTTGTCCCAGGGTGAATGGGAGGCAATGTATTATGGTGATGTTGTACTATTCCTTCCTTGCTATCACCTTCCTTTTTCGTTGGTAGCATTCCGGGAGATGGGTGTACACTCCGTCTTCTGGCTCCTGGGGCTACTACTTAGTTTATTTCAATTGTAGAAAAATATGGAGGCCCTGGAGTGCCTTCAGGATGAAGTTGGCCGGGCCAGGTGTGAACGTGATGAGTTGGAAACTTAGGTGGAGGCTCAGGCTTTAGGGGGGGAGGACCTCTGGCCGAAGTTCCTGCTTTTGAAACTCAACTTTGCCTAGCTCGCGATGATGCCTTGGTTCAGATAGAAATGATTATAGAACTCAAGTTTAAGCTTTCAAAAGTCGGGGCTGAGGTCGTTGATGCCTAGATCGAAGCTACAATGAGCCAGACTAAGGCTGACTACAAGATGATGACCTATTCAAAAGATGCTCTAGAGCTTAAGCCGAGCTGAGAAGGGTGCTCGATCGTGAAGACAGGATCAAAGAATATACTTATTGCAAATCCTGAAGTAAGGTGCTCAAGGAGGTCGGTGCCAGGGGTTTGAACTCTCGGAAGAGTTAGTGCGAGCGAGGGAAGACGAGTGTAGTGCTCGGTTACTCTTGTCTGATGCCAAGGATAATGGAGATGAGGCCGATAAGCTGTAGCCCTTAGGGGAAAGGTGTATATTTTTCCATTTTGTATGTAATATCTTCAGAACGTATTTGTAGATGGAGAATGCACTTTTTTGCGTAGGTAAATAAAAGAAAACTTGAAGCTTTATTTCTTATGTACCTCTTTCTGCTTCGCTTCAGACTAGGTGGGCTAGTTTCAGAGTTGGTGAGAATCTTTAGACTCGTGATATGGCTCCGGGGCTCATTAGGCAGGCCCGGGGGCTCTAACGTGCTTTGGTAGATGCAACCTTTAGTGTAAGCTGGCATTAGAGCTCTTATGCTTTTGCTCAACTATGTTGGGTTTAGTCTTCAAGTCAGGCTTCGACTCAAGCTCGACTTTTGTATTTGTACCTGCGGGAGACTATGGCTCTTATGCCTTGGATCGAAGCAACCTTTTATATGCACGACCCTGGGGCTCATTAAGCTGGTGACAATGGCTCTTACGCTTTGCACTTAGGCATGTACAGTTAACTATTTTGGTTCTGGTCTCCGAATCGGGTTACGACTCGAGCTCATTTTGTAGATTTCAAATTTTAAGCTGGAGACAGTGGCTCTTACACTTTCGGTCATTGTGACCATTTAGTGTGTGGCCTTGAGGCTCGTTAGGCTGGATAATGGCTCTTATGCTTTGCCCTTAGGCATATGTAGGCTTTATTTTCCTCTCGTTAAGGACTTTTGTAGTGATATTTCCTAACCCATCATCGGTTCGCAAAGTACCTCAATTTCAAGTCATTTGCGGTGATGTTCGAGCACATTCGAAGGTTTGGCTCGTAGGCTGTGTAGCTCGAAGCCTTGTGTTTTGGATCTGATATGGTCGAAGCTCTTTTGCCTGTCGAGGGTAGCCTATTTAACTAGTTCTTTTTGAAGTAATGGCATATGATTTTGTAGCGACGGTCGGGCGTCCCCGAGTCATGTTAATTCGGCTAGTACAACCGTATGACCGTAGTCATTTTTTTTGGCCTTAGCCATTTTTGGTCCCCAGTGTAGTAGTTTAGGCATCTATATCGAGGTTATGCCTTTTTAGGGGTCTTACAAATTCTATATATAGACTGAACATCGAGATCGAGTTTATTCCTCTAATAAGGTCTTACAAAATTTTCATGCCATTGAGGTCTTATAGGTTTTTCAAGCCATTGAGGTCTTATAGTGTTTTCATGCCGTTGAGGTCTTACAGGTCTTTTCATACCGTTAAGGTCTTACAGGTTTTTCATGTCGTTGAGGTCTTACAGGTTTTTTCATACCGTTGAGATCTTACAGGTTTTTCATGCTGTTGTGGTCTTACAGGTTTTTTCATGCTGTTGAGGTCTTACAAGTTTTTCATGCCGTTGAGGTCTTACAGATTTTTCATACCGTTGAGGTCTTACAAATTTAGTTACTACCTTATGTAGGTCTTACGAGACTGAGGCTTCCCGCTCGGGGTCTCATGGCCTCATGTTTTGATGCGTTGATGGAGGTGGCATTTTAACGGCAGTCCCCAAGTCGTCGAGAGTTTCTTGACTCAGGAGCCATTTTTTGCAAACTTTACATTGCCTCGTCGAGGGCTTACGATTTTGGAGATCCCGACCCTGAGGCCGTGCATTTTTCTTTTGAGATTTTGACGCCAATCCCCGAGTACTCGAGATACTTTTGGCGTTGGAGATATTTAGCGATTTTCGCATTGCCTTATCTGAGGGCTTGAGTGGAGGTCGTTTAAGTGTTGAATTATTGACGTCAGTCCCCATGTGTTCGGAATGTTTGTTACTTTTTGTGGAGGTGTCGAGCCTTTTTTGAAATGCGAGGTGTCTTGACAAAAGATATTCTCCGATTAATTGATAAAGGTGTACATGTATTTTGCCGTTGGGGCCCGGTTATATGGACACGGTTCGTTCGATCGTTTGGCTCGGTACATTACTTTCCTATAGGGACCCTATTTGGCATTTCTTGGTTTTCCCAAGCGGGCGGCTTCCGAGGGAGATTCCCCCCAGTGTTTGAGGTTGATTGTAGAAGAAGTCTTGAGTATTTGTTGATTTTCCCTTAGGTAGCTTGCATATGTTGCCTCTTTAAAAACCTTATCGGTAAAAATCCTTTTTCTGGATAACAACTCGGCCAAAGGAAAAGAGTGGAAAGGATGCTTTAAAACCTTAAGGTCTTCGAGTTTGGTTAGCGTTCTTGACCACTTTGATCGGGCGCCTGCATAAAGGTTAGCTTGAAATACGAAATGAAAAGGGATATGATCGTACCTTAATATGAGACGTGCCTGTGATGTTATGAGGATCGATATGTCCCAACCACTCGATACAAGGACACGATACGGTCCTTTGTTTCGTTTAATCACGCTTGATTGGGGGTGAGGCTTGATTAACCTTGGGCTCTTTTACGGGCAGAGGTGCGAGCACCAGTGCCACATCGTGCATCGCAAACATTTCCCTTGCCGTATGTTATTCCCCTTCCGTCCTTTGTTATGAATTTCATCCTTTGGTGAAGAGTGGATGGTACCACTCTTATGCAGTGTATCTACGACCGTCCGAATAAGGCATTATATCTCATGTCTCCTTCAATGATATGGAATTTGATGTTTTGGGTCGTGTTGGGGACGGTGATCGGGAGGATGATTTCTCCTTTCGTTGTTTTACTTGCAATGTTGAATTCGCTGAGGACTCGAGTGGCGGGCACAATTTGGTTGTGTAGTCCGAGCTGCTCTATCACCCTTGACCTGATAATGTTAGCCGAGCTACCTGGATCTACGAGTACACGTTTTATTTGAAAAGAATTTACAAGGTAAAAGATTACTAGTGCGTCATTGTGAGGTTCAGACAAGGTCTCGGTGTCTTCTTCACTGAATATGAGGGCGTCCTCGGGAATATATCCCCGGGTACGCTTTTCCCTGTTGATGGATATCATCATTCTTATTACAGGTTCCTGTGGGGCATCGACGCTTCCCATGATCATTTGGATGGCATGTTGTGGCTCATTTTCCTTGTTCTTCTTGGTCGCCTCTCTTTCCCAGAATTGATTTTTGGCTCGATCACTAAGGAATTCTCGGAGATGCTCTTCGTTAAGTAGTAGAGATACCACTTCTCGTATTTGGTGGCAATCCTTAACCCTGTGGTCGTGCGTGTTGTGAAATTCGCACACTAAGTTATGATTCCTTTGTGAAGGATCTGATTGAATAGGCCTGGGCCACTTGGCGTCTCTGATTTTACTGATGGCGAACACGATGTCAGACACATCGACGTTGAAGTTGTATTCTGCCAAGTGAGGTGCCCCTTTCAGCCCTATATTTTTGTTGAATTCAGCTCTGTTAATGAGTCCCCAAGGGTTCTGTCCTCGGTTTACCAATCGATCGTTGCGAGGAGGGTTGCGTCTCGGTGCATTCCTCCGATCTACAGGGTATGGATAATACCTCTCTCTATTTGGTTTTGACTCCTTTGACAGGAGCCTACTTGGATATACTAAGTCCCAAGAGGCTCCCAACTGGTAATCTCGACCTTGATCTTTGATTGATACCGGTTGTGGACGTCCGACCAGGTTACAACAGGATATTTGATCAACTTCTCTTTTAGCTGTCTTGAGGCCACTGAGCTTTGTCCATTTAGGCCCTGAGTGAAGGCTTATACCGCTCAGTCATCGGAAACCGAGGGTAGTTCCATTCGTTCCATTTGGAAGCGAGATATGAATTCTCGCAACATTTCATTCTCCCTCTGCTTGATTTTGAATACGTCGAACTTCCTTGTTGCTACTTTGATGGCACCAGCGTGTGCTTTTATGAAGGAGTCTGCTAGCATGGAAAATGAGTCTATGGAGTTGGGAGCTAGGTTGTGATACCACATCATGGCCCCCTTCGAGAGTGTTTCCCCGAAATTCTTTAATAAGACGGATTCGATCTCATCGTCTTTTATGTCGTTGCCCTTTAATGCGCATGTATAAGCAGTGACGTGTTCGATGGAATCTGAGGTCCCGTTGTATTTTGGTAGTTCTGACATTCTGAACTTCTTTTGAATGGGTTTTGGAGCCGCTTCCACTGGGAATAGCCGCTGCATGAACTTCTTCGAATCTACACCTTTCAGGACTGGGGACGTGCCCGGGATTTGGTCGACCCTGAAGTTGTAGGTTTCAACCTTCTTGTCATTGGCTGCTATCATTTTCTTGCCTGACTCGATCCTTCTGGTGAGGTCCTCTAGCATTTTTATGATGGCATGATCGTCTACCGATCCATTATTGCTCGATCTCTCTGGTACTTATTCGGCCAGAGGAGTAGCTCTCAGTCCTACTGTGCTAGGAGTTTTTTAGGTGGCTTTGCAGCCAAGCGATAGCCAGCTGTTGTGCCTGCAACATTTAAAAATTAACATGAAGGTTAACTTCCCTTTCTTCCCGAGCTGGGGTTTTTTGGGCTTCCTGTTGGTCGTCATGTTGTATACTCCTGTCGGTGTGTGAGGTTTTGTTGACTTGTTGTGTGTCTTGTGAACCATGTCCGCTGGAACCGGTCCAAGTATGTTATCAGGGTTTTGTGGTGGCATACCAACAATTAGAACAGCCAGACCATTTTCTTCGAGGTTTTCAAGGTTGTTCTCAAATCTGTTCACTAAGCCAGACATTTTGACCTAAAATTGAAGGTCTTGGACAAGAAAAAGTGTGAAAGATAACTTGCATTGTGTAATGAAACCAGCAAGAAAATAATCATTATTATTTTTAGCCCTACGGTGGGCGCCAAACTGTTTACCGTGAAAATGGTAATAATAATTAAATTTTTTAATGGGACTCTAAAAATACGTGCTCTATTTTTATGCTAGTTGTTTAAGTAGTTGATGCTAGATGTGTGAAGTTAAAAGATGAAATGCGTGCTAAAATGAAGCTATAATCGATTCGGGGGGTTTAGCTATTCGGGCCTCGGACTGACCGATGAGGGGCCCCGAGGTTGATGCCTGCCTCTAGCTGGGAGTGCATAGAAACGGGCACCGCCACCTGATCGACATCCCCCTCTAGGGCGATCCCTAGCTGACTGACCTCTATCCCTAGCTGGGTGGGTGGGTGGTGGTGAAGTAACTGGCGCTGAAGCCGATGCCTAATTGCTCTGCTGAGATAAACCCCTAAGACGACAAGGACTCTGCCTCCACATATGACCCAACTCTCCACACTCATAGCAATCCCCGGGTGCTGGAGACAGGGACTGAAGGTAACCCCTAGCACTGGAATAACTAGCAGATGGACCTGGCATAGAAGAGCCCTGAACTAATGGAGTACAGGACAAACTCTGGGCTGGAAGGGCACTAAGTGATGAATGGACCTGTTGAGAACTGTGAGAACCACGACCCAATGATGTTACACGATAACCTAGGCGAGCTGACTGAGCATGCCTGAATGGACGGCCTCTGTCGTGCTGAAACTGGCCTCTCAAAGGAGCACCACCATCACCTACCAGATCCCCGAGGCCTCTTGACCTCCCTCTCATCTCGCTCCTGGCGATGAACTGACTCAATCTTATGAGCAATATTGACAACCTCCTCAAAAGTAGCACCATACACCCTCTCCATAGCCATGAAAATACGAAGCTGATATGTGAGGCCATCAACGAACCTCCTAATCCTATATCTCTTCGTAGGATCCAACCAAACAACATAAGGAGCTAGCTCCGAGAACCTTATCTCAGACTGCATCACGGTCATCTCTCCCTAATGCAACCACTTGAACTACCTTTCCTATCTGCGAGATTGTGTCACTTACTTCTCCAAAAAGAGAACGAAGAACTGCTTCCAGGTGAGGGGTGCTTCACCAACAGGCCTACGCCTCTCATAAGCCTCCCACCAAGTGAAGGCGGCTCTAGAAAACTGAAAAGTAGTGAAAGCAACCTTGCTGGTCTCCAGAATACCCACTGTACGAAGAATCCTCCAATACTTGTCTATGAAACCCTGGGAATCCTCGCCCTCTGCACCACTGAAAGTCGGAGGCTGAAGTCTACCAAACTTCTCCAACCTGCGCTGCTTGGCCTCCGACATATCAGGAGCTACATAGTCCTGAGCAGCTGTAACCGGCTGGGTTAGATGTGCCCCCGGTGTCTTAAGTCCCTGTATGACTTGCTCAGGTGTGCGAGCGGTAGAAGTCTGAGTGCCTCCCTCCCCCGGCCTGAGAAGTAGTTGCGACTGTAGTAATTGAGAATGCTTAAGCTATGCCAGTGGATACTGACACTATCTGAGCCAGAGACTCCTGAAGACCTGGAATCATAATGGGCACATCTGGTGCCTGAACTGGTGCTGCCGGAGCAAGAACTGGTGCTGCCGGAGCATGAACTGGTGCTGTCGGAGCATCCACAGCTGGGACCTGATCCTGAACTGGGGCAGTTGGTGGATCTGTAGGTGCTTCCCTAGCTGTGATGTGGGCTACACCTCTGTACCACGACCTCAACCGCACTGGTGGTCGTCCATCTTAACCGGTCGCTCGTGTCCTCACCATCTGTGAGAGAATAGAACAACAAAAGTTTAGTACTCGGATCAACAGATTCACACAACAATAATTTCAAGAATATGAAGTTTTTCTAAAATTTCTGTAGCCTCCCAAGGATAAATGCAGACGTCTTCATACCGATCCGCGAGACTCTATTAAACCTTCTCATGACTCGTGAGACCTATGTAACCTAGGATCTGATACCAACTTGTCACGACCCTAAATTGGACCCGATCGTGATGGCGCCTTTCATGAAACAAGGCCAGCCGACACAAACCACCAAATCAATTAACAGTTATAATAATTTATAATTAAGTCATTAATAAGTGATAAATCCCAAAATAGAGTGAAATAGAACAAATGCAGAAAACAAACACAGCCCAACATCGGGGTATCACTAGTCATGAGCATCTAAATATCCATCTAAGAGTATGAAAAGACTACATAGTCTAGTACAAGGCTAGTACAAGGAAAGTAAAGATAGGAAGGTGAAACACTGTGCTGCGAATGTCGAGCAGCTACCTAGTCGACTCCGTACAGCTTGCTGGAAGCAATCAGACCTCACTAGCATGACCCGAGGCTCCTAAATCTTCACACAAGGTGTAGGGAGTAATGTAAGTATGCCAACCTAGTAAGAACCAGTAATAATAGCAAAGGTAGCTGAGCGATAAGAAAACACGTAAAATATAGCAAAATGCTACAAAGAGGCAGTATAAAACAAGAATAAGGCAATAAAACAGTAATAACTCATAAAAAATTCTTGTTCCAGTAAAAACTCTTTAAAATATCTTTTAACAGTTCAAATGAATGAATGAAAATAGGGATAAAAGATAGAAACACAAATAGCCCCTAGGGCAAAATACCAACAGAACCAGCCCATCAGGCTATCTCATAATCACTCGCATCGGCCCCTCGGGCTATAACATGGAACAACATCATCCCCTCAGGCTATATCACATCACAAATTGGGTACCTGCATTCACTAGGGGCGTATAGACTCTTGGAAGGACCCCTTACGGCCCAAGCACAATATCAAGCCATCTTGTGGAATAATCAATAGGCTCTCGGCCTCATATCAAGCCACCTCATGGCATAACAACTCAGGCCCTCGGCCTCACAATCATAAACCAGTATAACACTGCTGCGGCGTGCAGCCTGATCCCATAATAACCTCACAACACAGGCCCTAGGCCCTACTCAGTCAAAAATCTCTAAAAGCCACTCAAACATAGTAAAATATGATGCTCAGCCCAAAATATCATTTAAGATGTCAAAACAATGTAAATATGGCTCAGGACATGGCGCAACTTGAGTTGACCGAGGACATGACCCTAGATAGAAGGGGCTGGAGGTTGAAGATTAGGGTGGAAGGTTAGTAGGTAGTTAGAAGTTTCCCCATGGTCTTCCCTATTTCTATAGTATTATTGCTAGTATGGTACCTTTTTTCCCTTAGTTTGCTATAGCCGCATGTCTTGTTCTGTTACTACTTACCTTCGGTAATTCCGTAGTTTGTTAGCAGGACTTCGTCATATTCTCGTATGCTGCCTTGGACTTATCTATCTAAATATACTATCTTGATATTACTTGTTATCGGTACTATCTTGCTATTCTTTGTGTTATCTTCGATTTAGTTTTCTAACTATTTGTCTTGCTATCACTTGATATCAGGGATTCATTCACCTTCTATTGCCAAGGGTCATTCGGAAACAGTCTCCCTACCCTTCTAGGGTAGGGGTAAGACCGCGTACATCCTACCCTCCCCAGACCCCAATTGGTGGGATTATATTGGGTAGTTGTTGTAGTGTATTTCTTTATAAAAAAATTACAAAGGAGGGTGAGGGAAACTTACCTGGTAGTGGAGGGTCGTCAACGAACCAACAGTTGGGCGGTGGTGCAGGAAAAGTGCTGCTGGTTGATGGCAGCGGCAAATTTGGGTGGGGGAGGGAGAGCGGAAGTTTGAGTGAGAGAGAGAAGAGAGAAGGAAGAAAAGATGGAAAGAAAAAAAAAGGGGTAGCTGGTGGGTTTTTAAAATAACTTTCTGACCGGTTCGGTCGGAACTTTGGTCAAAATAGTCAACCTTTATTTTATTAAAAAGTTTCGATTGAATCGGTCACTACTTTTTTTTTAAAATTGTTTCCGGGCAAATTGGTCGCTAACAGTGACACGGAATTTTCGGCCAAAATTTACAATAGATATAGATGAAATATCATTCGTAACTATTATTAAAATTTAAAAAATATATTTTTATGCATTTTTCAACTGATTCCGTTGGAAATTTTTGACTACTTTTTTCCGTCGGAATATTTCGGTCGGAAATAGGCCATTTTTTGTAGTGATATGGGTTCATGTGAACCCATTCCTCTCCCTAAATTATGTATAACAATATTATAGGAAATATTATATTTCTTCAAACTACTTAAATGGATGTGCGTGCACCCATGCTCAAAGACCTATGGTGCAATAATTACTTGCTGCACCTCTATAAGTGAAATTGGCGATTGAAATCCCACTCCCTAGATGATCATATTTTTGGACGAAGTATAAATAGTTATATAAGTAAAATTTCAAAAAGGATATTGTTTGACTCAAAAGATATCGGAAACTTTTCAAGCAAATTAATCGAATAAAATGAAGGGATAAATCTTAGCTAAGTATAGTAATCTCTAGAACAAAAGATAGATAAGGATAATATGGGTGATGAGAATTCATTATCAAGACTAAAAAAAACCTTTCAACTATACCGTTTATGTAAGCCAATTTACAACAAGTGTCATGAGTTGTAGAAAAAAATTCCCCTTACAAGGTTGTTTTGCCCTCTATATATAAGGAACCCCCCTTTATAAACTATAAAAGATAAGATATAGGGCATATTTGAAGAATATTCCTGATGTCTCTTGATGGGCCTGCACTACTACAAGGGTCCCATAAAATCATGTTCGCCTTAAGGTCGTCCTCTGCAGGATGTCGAATTACGAGGACCTCATAGTTCGTCATACTTCATCGACGGTCGTGATTATTCAAATTTGGACCTATACAGTTAGTCCCTCCGCTTGTCGAGGTTGAAACTTGGTATGTCCTCGATGAGAGGACACCATGCGTTCTTACGGAGAAATTTGATCCTTCAAGGAGTTACAGCGTGGCTAATGGTGGGTGGTCAGAGTGCTTAGCAAGACACCAAATATAGCATTTTACTAGGAAATGACATCATCTTTAAGTGTGACATCATTATGCGTGTTTTCGAGACAGGGATTGATGGCTTGTCGCTTCGATTTTTGAGCCACTCTATGACCTTCCGCTTCGATTCTGGCGCCAACCAATCCTGTAAATAGGTGGAGGGTTTATTTTTTCAAAACTTATTGTCCATTTTATTTATGATTACCCCTCCTCATTCCTTCGAGTTTTCCCTAACAATCTTTCGCTTATTCTTCTCCCATTCTCCGTTCATAACTTTTTCTCTTTTTGTTCTTTCAATAGATCTTTCATCGGAATCATGCCGACATCACATCGATCTCGTGAAGGGGTTTCTGAGGCCACCCCATTGTCCATGGTGCCCCCTTAGGCGGTGAGGATATGTTGGTAGAAGACGGGGATAGTCTTCCTACAGTGGATGAGCTACTGCCGAGACACCCCATGTCTTGAAGCGACTTCCTCAAAGATCCTCCTTCTACTCCTACCCCCGTACTTTCTAAAATGGAACAAGTTCACATTGATGCTCTTCGTGCAAAGTATAGTATCCCCACTTATATTGACATGGTTCCAGCAGGAAGGGATTTTGTAGAGGTTCACAGGCCTGGGTACTGCGCTTTCTACGAGTATCCTTTCCTGATTGGTTATTCTTTCACCCTCCTTCCATTAGTGGAAGGGTTCTGTCAGTTCTACCAAGTCTACTCGGTACAAGTTTCACCATATACACTCAAGATACTCCTGATATTGACAAAGTATGCGAAGTTGGCAGAATGCGAGGTTACTATTCACCACCTTTTGCACCTGTTCTCGCCTAGCTTGCACAGAGTACTATGGTACATTTGAGGCACCGTGGATCGAAAGGGCTGGTGGTTGGGACCGACGACCGGCCAAGTCGCAAGTTTTGGCATAAGTATTTCTTTGTCAAAACTGAACACATTGTTTCTGACTCCGCTAGGTTCCCGGAGCGGTGGAATGAAACTCGTAAGTGTCACCACTCATTTTACTCTTTCTTAATCTACATTCATTATAGGGTTTGTTTGCTTCTCGTTTGTATCTATGGGATGTCCGCCTCACCCTATTGATGGCATAAGGGATTGGGTGGCCCATCTGTTGCCCCATGCAGTGGAAACCCAAGATTGGCTCGCCTTCATAAAACATTATGGCCCGAAAGTTCCATCAGGTAAATGTTTCCCTCTTATCATTTTATTGATTATACATCGTTGTCTATTTATACGACTCTTCATGATGACAGGTTGAGGAGCTTCCATCCGGAGGGCACCAGTCCCTTCATTCCGACAGGCCATCACACCGCTGGAGTGTAGTCTAGTTTGTCGGAGTCTTTTCAAGGGGGTTGTCCTCAACCGATTCAAGTAGAAGGTTCTTCTCAGGACATGGTCATGAGGGAGGAGGCTTCTTCAGCACCGACCCTGCTTCTTTTGGATGAATACTCTAAAGGGGATGAGTCGTTATTAAGTAAAAGGAGGAGAGTGGAGCTTGGGAAGGATGTGGCCAGGGACATTGGTAGAAGTAGGGCATCACAGACGGTGCCTGTTCTCACATTTATGGCCGATGCTATTTTAACGGGGAGATCTCCCCAAACGGAAGGAGTTTACCTAGGGCTGGCTTCGTGTATTCCGTTGAGGGTGGCATTTTATCTTACGTTGGAGGAGGCCTTCTTGTTAAGGATGAAGGCTCGGGTTCAGATGTTGACCCAGAAGACACTCGCGAGTTTGTAGGTCTCCATACTCACGTGGAGGTCAGGGCGGAAGGATCTGATCGCCATATAGTTATCCCGGGGGGCTACAACTTGTTGTTGAACTGTGCTCAAGTAGCGACTGCTTTGGCCCCTCTATGTGCTGCCCCTGAGAGTGAGGTGCTTAGGGCGATGAGGGACATGGAGTTGTCTCAGACCGTCACCGGCATGGCCTTACGGGTAGGTACCTTTCTTTTTCTTTTTGTTGTTGGTCTTACGTTGTGATTGTCGGCTTGTGTTTTTGTCTTTAACTTGCTCTTCTCTTTTTTTTTGTGCTAGACTCTTATCATGGAGATCGAGCGCGAGCATCAGAAAAGGAAGAGGACTGCCATTTATGGGAAGATGTCTTCCAAATATCAATAGTATTGCGCTAAGCATCGTGCAATGACTGATATTTATAATCTGGATCCTGATTTTCAATTGTTTCGTGAAGGACTCGAACAGAGGGAGGAACAACTGGCATGCAAGGTCGAGGAGCTAAGGGAGAGAGATGAGGAGCTTATGAAAGTTGTCGCCCGCAATAGTGAGCTTGAGGCCTCCCTTAAGGTGAAGGAGGATGAACTTGACTTAAGCAGGGAGTGGTGGCCGAGGATGCCGACTTACAAGCAAAGGTGGCCAATTTGACCTCTGAATGGGGTACGAAGGCGGTGGAGATTGAGGGGCTTAAGGTCGAACTGGGCGTTTGTGGTGATAAGCTGGAGACAACTATTTTTGGAATGACAACTTTGGAGAATGCCCTCCGTGTTTGTAGGTCGGAGGTGACTGAGGAGAAGGATGCCTCTAAGCTTAAGGTCGCGGGGCTTGAAGGGCGTGTTAATGAGTTGGAGGCAGAGCTATCTATGTTGAATGGACAAGTGTCCTCGGCTGAGAGTGGAGAATGCAAGTCTACGCTCAGAACCTTTTACGTCTCGTGCTTCAGCCGATCCGGTCGAGCCTCATCGCTTATATGAGTTGTGGGTCCATGATGAGGCCCATCTTGACGTGTACAAGGCTTATTATACCGAGGGGCAGGCAACTGTAGCAGAAATTCAGGTCGTGCATACCGAAGTTTGTGCAGCTCGGGAGGCATGCGGGTACGACCCTCTTACACCTGACGGGGATGACATCAACTCTGATGATACGAATTGTCTTGCTTCTGACTCTTGGTACAAAGATGCTTGCCCAATCGGGGATCATGTGTAACTTTTTGTTTTACTTACTTTTTATTTTGGGACTTTTGTAAGAGGCGTGCCCGAGACCGTTGTAAATATAGGTATAAGTGACATTTTGATGTAATGTAAAATTTGTTTTGTTGATTCAGTGATGACCTTTGCAATATCTATGGCACCCGGGGTACCTGTTGAGCTATTAAGCCGATTTAGCTTTTGGTTGAGGTTGATTCCTTTTGGCAGTGGAGTTAGCCTTTGGGATCCTACTTTCGAACGATTGTCGAGGTGGGATACCTTCATAGTTCGAGTGAAGTCAAACTCGTATTCTCATCGACGACCTTGGCCATCAGGATGTTGTTTCGAACTGTTGTCGAGTTAGGATCCCGTCGTAGTTCGAACGAAGTTGAACTCATATTTTCATCGATGGCCTTGGCCATTGGGATGTTGCTTCAAACTGTTATCGAAGTAGGATCCCGTTAGTTCGAACGAGGTCGAACTCATATTTTCGTCATTGGTGTTGGCCATTGGGATGTTTATTTGAATTGTCGTCGAAGTAGGATCCCGTTGTAGTTCGAACGAGGTCAAACTCAAATTTTCATCGATGACCTTGGCCATTGGGATGTTGCTTCAAACTATCGTCGAAGTGGGATCCCGTTGTAGTCTGAATGAGGTCAAAATTATATTTTTGTCGATGGCCTTGGCCAATGGGATGTTCACCTTGGTTTGACCATATTCCCATAGGAAATACATTTCGACTTTATACATACAATGGATATTTGATTATAATTTTGTAGAAAACACATGTCGACTTTGTACATACAATGGAGATTTGATTATATTCTTATAGGAAACGCATGTCGACTTTGTACATACAATGAAGATTTGATTATATTCTTATAGGAAACGCATGTCGACTTTGTACATACAATGGAGATTTGATTATCTATATCCTGTCCCTTTATTAATCAGCTCGGAGAACACGTCGATGGACGGGGTAATGAATAATACTTTGAACCTCGAGACGTCCTCCTTGCTGCCTAATTAAAAACCTCACCGAGAATACCCGATTGGGAAAAAACCCAGATGAGGGAAAAAGAGTACGACTTAGGTGGCGCCTCCTTTTAGAAGTGGAAGTATTTGAGATGGGCGACATTCCAATTGTTCTGGAGTAGTTTTCCCTCTATTGTCTCTAACTGGAATGCTCATTTTTTTGATGGCGCTGTGATTTTGTAGGGTCCGTCCCTGTTTGTTCCTAGTTTTCCCTCATTAGGGTCTTTCGCCGCTTGTGTTTTAGCTTTAAGGACATAATCTCCGACCTTGAGTGGTCGTACTTTGGCCTTCTTGTTGTAGTACTTTTCTACTTGTTGCTTTTGGGCTACCATTCTTATTTGGGCCATGTCTCTTCGTTCTTCGACTTCATCCAGATCTTGTAGCCTACTTTCGTCATTGTTTGGTCCGCTTTCGTTGGAATATCTCAGGCTAGGCTCTCCGACCTTGACGAGTATGACTGCGTCAGTCTCGTAGACTAGCAAGTATGGCATCTCGCCTATGCTAGTGTTTGGCGTGGTGCAGTACACCCATAGTACTTCTAGTAGTAGTTTAGGCTATATCCCTTTGGCGTCCTCGAGCTTCTTTTTCAATATATTCAGTATTACTTTATTGGAGGATTCAGCTTGGCCATTGCCGGCGGGATGGTATGGTGTGGAGAGTATTCGCTTGATGTGTCATTTTTTTAAAAACTCGGTCGTTTTCTTTCCAACGAACTGCGGTCCATTGTCACAGCTGATTTCTTTGGGGATGCTGAAGCAGCATATTATATTTTTCCATATGAACGTGATGACCTCTTGCTCACGTATTTGAATGTAGCACCTGTTTCCAGCTATTTAGAAAAATATTCAGTTAAAACCAAAAGGAAGCGTACCTTAACTCGTCCTGCCGGGAAGGATCCGACAACATCATCCGTATGAATGGCCATGGCGAAATGACGAAATGCAGGAGTTCTCCTGCTTAGTGTATCATAGGGGCGTATTTTTGACACTGTTCACACTTTCTGACGTAATTCATGGCTTCTTTTTTATGGTGGGCCAGTAATATCCATTGCGGATAAGGCATTGGATGAGGGCATGGTTTCTAGTGTGGGCGCCGCAATTCCACTCATGTACTTCTTCTAGTACTTGCTGTGAGCATGTGATTTTTGCCCTATATGAATTACTCCCATAATTTCAAAATAAAATAATTTCTTTTCATTATTTGCAATTTTTTGTTAATTGTTTGCATTTTTCTGTGCATTTTTCATTTTTGGAAAATACAAAATATATGTGCATTTGCATTTAGGGTCCTATTTTATATTTTTAGGTTACTTAATTAATCAATTGTGGCAAAATATGAAAGAAAATAACAAAAATAGTTTAGTTTGCATTTTTGACTTTTTAATTTTTGAATTTTATAGTTTTCTTTTAATTTAGGACTTCGTTAATTTTGGAGAATGCAATTAGTTATTAATTTTATTTTAGAATTTAAATCAGGTTTTTATTTTTGTATTTAACAAAAAATCTGAAAAATGAAAAAAAAAAGGAGAAAAAGAAAAGAAAATGAAAATAAAGAGGTTTTTCTGAATAAAGACCCAATTTGAGCCAAATCCACCAAAATACCCGTTCAAATTGCCCCCCACCCGGCCCAAAATCACCCCTGAACCGGTCCAGCATCTCTTACCTTCCAAATGATGTCGTTTCAGTCACGTTACATCCGGACCGTTGATCTCATCTCATCCAACGATCCTGAACTGATCTATCATTTAATATAAAATGGTCCAAATCAGTCCCCACCCCTTCTCCATCGTCTCTCACAACCCCTCCTCTCCACAAACCCTAAACGATCGCTGCCCAAATCCTCCACCCTAAACCATGGCGGTGCCGCCTTAAACCACTTCGTTCTTCCCCAAAATAACACCCTAAAATCCTATTCATCTCCACATCCTAAATACCCAATCCTTTACCCTTGAATCTGGGCTAAAACTTCGTGAGTTCAAAAAAATTATTTTTGACAAGTCAGGGACATGCATAATCGTGGAGTTTCATTCTTTCAAAATTTGAGGGCCTAACTCGATAAAACTAATGTCGATTTAGTTGTTCTTGACAAAGAACAACGGATTCGACATAAGTTTCGTTAAGTTTTGTCTCCGTTCGGTTTTGAGTTGCATTCTTGGTAAGTTCCTGTCCTTTTGTATTTTTCTTTCTCCTATTATCTTCCTCCTTCCTTTTCTTTAAAACAATTTGATTCACCTCTAAGTTTGAATTTTCCTCCTGTTCGCCATTTTGTTCTCCTTTCTCTTTTCTACCTGATGAAATCTATGTTCTGTTTGTTTCTTCTTTTCTTAGTCTGTTAAGCATGATAGTTCTGTGTCTTAGTTATCATTTGGTTCTTTTAAATAGGTCTATTTAGTTAATTTCTTTTATTATCTTGAGATAATTGATGTGCCTTCATCATTATTTGATTGCATTCTTAAAGGTTTTCGGGGGCTTTTTCTGTTGGGAATTTTGGGTTAGTTTTAAAATAGGATTCTTTGTTTGTTCCTATTTGGGCTTCTGAAATTCAAAAGCCCCAAAAAGGGTATGGGTGACGATTAAACTTGGGTCTGTAGACCATTAGCTTGGTCGGTTGACCCAGATTGGTAGGTAGGGGTAAAAACAGTGTAATTGAAGGTCAATTTGGGTAGTTTAGCTAGAGAATCTTTCAGTAACAACCTGAAGAAGCTTCCTAAAAGATGCAAAGTAGATTGGCTTGGCCAACAAGTTAGTAATTGAGGGACTTTTAAGCAAAAATGAAAATTCAAAAAGGACTAAAATAAAAACTGAACCCTTTAAGGTTGCCCTAGTAACTTGCCTATAAAGGCATTGTTACTTAGAGCTCAATTCAGATTTTGAGAGCTAAAAATCCAAAAAAAAAGGAAAAGGCTAAGAATTGGAGAAAAGTTACTGTTTCATTGGATTTTCAGTGGCTTTGGTTGCTTCTCAATTTCTGAATCGATTTTTAACCCATCCGAGTGAGAAAGGGTTTGAACTTGGTCATCAAAGTATTGGTTTAAAAGTTTTACTGGGTTGTGGTTTGGTTTGAATCTGAGATATTAAGCTGTTAGATATCCGTTTTGGGAATTGGAGTTGTTTTTGCTGGTTGTTGTGGTGTTGATTTCTACTGCTGAACCTTACCTCATTTTCTATTCTCATTTCGAGGTGTTACTCAGCCTTATGGACATCACCTAGATGTATTTGAAGTTTTCTTTGGAATCTGAATAAAAAATGATGAAATCCATGATGAATTTCATCCCTTTTGTCCAACCTCATTTGTGCTTATAATATTCAGTCTTAGGAATGTTTTAATTAGTATAATGATCTAACTTTACTATTATGGCCTGTATAAGTAGGACTGCGCTGTTAACTTGTGAAGTTTTAGGATATTTATAATTGAATTTTGCCTAGTACTTGTTGATTCAGTATGTTTGGGGATGCCTCTCTTAGAAGTTAAATTAATAATGTTGTGTTAGGATTAGCATGGAAGAGCTTTAGGATTTTCTTTAGCAAATATGAATATTCAATGAAGTTAGATTCAAAGCATGCATACGTGTCTTTCTCTGTCAATTTTTTTGCTCATTTGCTTAAACAAGTCCATGTGATCGAAAAGTGGGTCTGTATATTGACTCCAGGGGTTTTGATAATGTTTAGAGCATGTTCATCTCAATTTGAATTTACTAAGTAACTGATAGTTTAAATGGCATGTGTTGAATTTTAAAATTAGTTGATGCATGAATTTAGTTGTTATTTCAGAATGATTAATGTTAGTTTTATTTTTCTGGAAACATTTTGAAAGCATAATAGTTGTAATTGTTTATGTGTGGTGAATCATAAATTGGTCTGCAGCGTGTGGCCCAACAGCTCTAAAGGTGCAGTGCTGTACTGTGGTGTTTGTTCTTTTGGGCTTCAAGTGAGCCCATTTCCACTTCTGTGTGCATATGGGCGCCTAAGCTTATGATTTGGACTGTTTTGTGGGACTTGGACCAATAGTCCACTTGGGTTGAAATTGCCGGCCTCATTAGTTGGGTCGGTGCGATTGGCTTTAGGAAGTATTAGCTGGGGCAGCCATGTCATGCTGTTGGGCTCATGCTGGGGCCCCAAACTAGGCAGCCTTTGTCCATTAACCATCAGTCCGTTTGGGAGCTGGATTGAACCCATTAGCTTTAAATAATCAATTTTTTTTTTGTAAGCCTTCTAGAGAAATCTTTAATCACAGTTGGTGTTTTAATTAATTGGGCTTTTTATCAAATATTCAAGGTGTACCATACTTAAAAAACATAATTTATGGCCCTCATGAGTTAATTTGAATTCCCTTTTAAGTAGAATAATTTGAGGTGCGCCATGCCAAACCAAAATGACAATTGCGTGACTCTCTCTTTATTAATCTGGTATTAATCCTTAGAATTTGAGGCATGCTATTTAGCAAATTTCCATGGCTCTTGCAAAGGCAAAATCGCGTAGTTGCTTTAGGCGCGTATTTAATTAATTTACCTTCCTAAACTCATATGTGCATTTCATGTGACCCAAATCCAAATTCATATAACATTGAATAAAATGTGTTTTGGATTGTGGGTGCATTTCATGTGACACGATCCAAAGACATATTTTAGACGACGTTAAATCTTCTTTAGAAATAAATAAAAGAGGTTTAAAAGTTAAATGCACATGGGTTTAAAATGTTCTATAATCGGATAATTAAGCCAATGATAACAGTTGAGCGACCGTGCTAGAACCACGAAACTCGGGAATGCCTAACACTTTCTCCCGGGTTAACAGAATTTCTTACCTGAATTTCTGGTTCGCGGACTGTAATATAGAGTCAACCTTTTTCCCAATTTGGGATTTGAAATTGGTGACTTGGGACACCATAAATCTCACAACTGGCGACTCTAAATATTTTAATAATATAATCCCATTTCGATTGTCTTTTAATTAGAAAACTCCTTTATTATACCCTCTCCCGGGAGTGTAGTAAAAAAGGAGGTGTGACAGCTCTGGCGACTCTGTTGGGGAAAAGAACCCGGAACTTGTGGTTCAGGATTCAAGAATTCGAGCTTAGACAAATTGTTATATTTGGCTTTAATTATTATTTGATTTTATTTACATGATTGAGCCTAATGTGCTAAATGTTATTTTTTCCCGCTTTGATATTGGTGAACTGTATATAAATTATTACGAATCCCTTCTTCTATCTGAGTCTTCTAAATAATAAAGAAGTGTGTGCTTTGTGTGACTTCTTTTCTATTAGAGTCATATCCTAAATTTTAGAATGAGGTTCGGACAAGTTACAAAGCCGGTGAAGCTTCTGTATTCCCGGTACGCTGCCCCCCGCGGCTCGAGCTATCCGCTCGGGTAAGCCAGGTCTAGAACAATAAACTCAGGTTTTAAACCTAGAATAACTCAGCCTCATGCCGGATCCCTAGTAGGAATGTTTGTTTGAATCATGTGCATTTGACTTAGGGGATTCAACACAGGGGTTGGGTCCGTCTAGGACAGGTGTACCCAGAATCAAAGGCCATCCTGATACATATTTCACGTGCTATTTGTGCATTATTTTGCCTCATGTTTGCATGCTGACCGGCTTTTGAATGATGGGAGAAAGTTGGAAGACGAAAATAACAGTGTAAGGGTCAAGTGAGTTAATTACCTGTTTTGAAACAAGAAAAAAACCAATGTCCAAATGTACTGAAACTCTGCCGAATTTTATAGAAAAATGAAAAAAAACAAAGAAGAAAAGGTTTTTTTCCAAAAAATAGTTGGTTTTGTTTTATTTGCCCGAACTACGCCAGTTTGATTCTCATAGGTTGTGATATACGTAGGTAACCCCCATCGGGTCCAATTTCCCTTTTTGCAAAAATAGCCCAAAAGAACAAAATTTTTTATTATGCATAAGTAAGGTGATGCCATTCTTGTCAAGAGTAGCCGAATGTCCCTCAAAAGAGCACCAGAAGTCTGTTTTTGCAAGAACACCCACCTTTAGTCATTTTTCAAGATTTTGGCCGGTTAGCCGACACAACCTTAAAATCTTCGTTCTGAAGTGCTAAAAGGCCGTATCGGCAAAGCCGTATATTTTTGTGAAAATTTTGAAAAAAAATCGTCATTTTTCTGGAGTCAAAAGGAGTCGTAGTTTTGTTTTAATTAAAATAACCTTAATAAATGTGCAAGATGAGCACAAATCAAAATGAACCTTTTTTAGTCCGTGAAGAGATCCCTTTGGAGTTACATATGTGGTGGCATGATTTGGGGGACGACAACAGGAAAGTTGTGACAAAAGCGTTGGGTGGTCTTATTGGGCTCTTGAAGGTTAAGCCGAGAAAGGACATAATAGAGGCCTTGATACCATTTTGGCACCCGACACATAATGTATTCCACTTTGCTGATTTTGAGCTAACTCTTACACTGGAAAAGATAGTAGGATACGCCGGTTTCGAGGGGAATCTCAGAACTCGATAACCGGTGGCACCTAGAACAGTAACCCCTTATAAATTTTTGGACTTGTTAAGCATCACTCAGGACGTCAGAGATGGTAATTTGGCCAATGGATTCTGTACCTTTTCCTTTTTATACAGACGTTACGGGAATCCCCGTGGCTTCGAGATGCCAGATACTAGTCTTACTCACGCAGGAAACCAAGACTAGTGGGAAGCTCGGAGAAGGTTAGCTTTTATAACGACGTTGTTGGGTATTTTAGTTTGCCCCAGAAAAAATGGGAATATAGAACTGGGACTCATGGGGATAGCTGACTATATGATGAAAAAGGCGAATGGGACCATAGTGCAAATGATCTTGGCAAAATTTTACCGAGCTCTGCCCTTTTTCCGAGAAGGAGGAAAGTTCTTTGAAGGGTACAATATGCTGTTATAGCTGTGGATGGAGGAACACCTTTGCCATCGTCCGGGATATTTGAATTGTGATATGACTGGTCTTGAATGCATCAAAAAACATGAAAAGCAGGTAGAGGGTTAGAAGTTCTCGAAGGGTATAAAAGCATGGCATGCCCACTTGAGATCCTTGGCTACAAACCAAATTGAATGGACGTTCGGGGGGCTTTCGGTCGGAGAAGTAATCTATATGTCGGCTGAGGAGTGTTTTCTGCTGTTGATGGGTCTTCGGAGTATCCAACCTTATGCTCCGCATAGAGTTCTACGTTAGTTAGGCCGATACCAAACCATACCACACGATGAAGATTTGAGTCAACAGGTCATTGAGTTAGAGCCCAAAGCTGCCTTCCCAGAAGAAAAAGTGCATCGGATTTGGCTTCACTGTAGATTCTTAGAGCCTAAAACTCAAGTACGAGATCTATCTAGAGGAGAGTTGGAGCCTGGCTACCCTGATTGGCATGGTAAAAGATACCGAGTTCATCAGGAGTTTGAAAGGCCCGTAAAGAGACCATATGTCCAATAGTTCACCAATGGAGCATAGGTGCAATAGGATTGGCTGACCAAAGAAAATGAGTACAAAAAGCAAGTTATGGACCTTCATTTCAAAAAAGGTTTGCAAGCCTCTGCAGATGAGGGAGAAAAGAAAAAACTAACTCAGGAGAATGAAGCCCTCAAAGATCAAATCCGAAAGATAAAAATAGCTGCTAGAAACCCGGAAAGAAGTTGGGTGTACGAAATGCTTATAAGTAGTTTGAAAAAGAAAGCCCTTGAGTGTCAGGATGACCTGGAAAAGTCTGAGCCCAGTGTAGCGAAAGTCTGGGCACAATGGGCGAAGAAGGCCGAAGAGCGGGCACGGTTTGTGCAACGAATGAAAAGGAACTATGAAGGGATAATCACCAACCTAAAGAGAAAAGTAACTAACCTCGAGAATGAGGCAACCAAGCAGGCCAAGGACTTTAAAGTTGACATGGAACACTATTATGAATTGATGGCTCAGATGGAGGAAGAAATGCAATAGTTGCAAAATCAACACTCCATGACACTCAGGTGTTAGAAGCCCGAAACCAACAGGTCGGGCGTCTGCTTCAGGAAAAGGGTAGAATCCGAGAGTGGGTCAGGGCCATTGCTAATTACATTGTTGTGAAGTCCCAAGCATGTGAGGATATGACCCGCACCACTTTCTTTGTGGCGGTGGTGACATTTTTCCAACAAATCATGAGTGATTTGGAGAGGCTCTAAAGGGATCTTGCATATAGGCCCGTGGCGAGGCCGAATGATGCCCCGCGGGCCCCAGGAGCATTCGAGGCATTAATGTCTTCGTGATCTTTGATTGAGTCTGTACTTTCTTGCTATTGAAGTCTGTCAGTTTGTCTTGAATATTTTAGTTCTTTTTTCTGTATTTTCATCTTTTTAGAGTCTGTTAGTTTCTTTTGAGTCTGTCAGTTTCTGAGTCATTGTAACCAGGCATATGTTTTTTTTCTGAAGAATTGAAAATCCCAAAATGTTTTTGTTATTTATTTTTCATTTATGTCCCCAAGAACTACGCTTGGTCTGATTCATGCGGGGTTATGATACGTAGGCAATCTCCATAGGATTCGACCGTAACCAAATATAAAAAAGAAAAGAAAAAGAAAGTAAAAAAAGGAGAGGAAGAGGAAAGAAAAAGAGAGAAAATAAGAGACCGAGAGAAGGAAACAATGGCCAAACAAGAGGGAGAAATAAGAGAATAAAACAAAAATAAAGCAAAGGAAAAAAAAAGAGAGAATAGAAAAACAAAGGAAGTTGCAAATAGAAATAGAGAAAAGCTGGGATGACGCAAGCAACCGATCAAATGCATAATAGAAATAATTAACTATTTAGGTGCATTAATTCCCCAAAAGGTGCGGTTGCCTATCTATTAAATCTTGATCGCTAACAAGTTTGTTGTTTTCGCCAAGTAACAGGAAGGTGGTTAGTTTGTGGCATTTGGGCGAGTCATCCATACACGCTAGGTAAAATAGCAAGACAGCCATGACTAGTAAGGGATCTGACATAAGTGTTGTCAAATCGGAATTTGAGTTGAAATAAGAGGCCTAAATATTGAAACGCTAGATAATGGAGATGTACCAGGCTTGGATTAGTGGGCACCCTCTACCCTCATTCCCCACCAACTACATCGAAAATCTTGCTTCTGTCCCACTACCATCACAATCCTAGATTCCAAATGCTGCTAATCTCTCCCCACAACATACCCCAGGCTTTATCCCTTGCCATAAATACCCTGGTATCTTGTCCCAGCCTTTTGACACTCCACTTGCCAATACAAGCATGTCATTAACTACTCCGATTTTTGCAGCTTTTCCCTATGCCAGCATCCCTCTATCTTCTAGTGAAACTTTGTTCAAAGTCCTGATGCCCAATACTATGGTACAAAACCAGCTTTCAAGACCTCAGATCCATATTGTTGCACTCCTCATTTCGGGCCTCCCATTGAAATTGAAAAACCTGCTAAGATTATGGAGCAAGATGAAGTATCTAGAAAACGTGTGATGTTTGCAAATGGGTCTTTGAATGGTGTCGGGGCAAGTTGGGAAAAGCCAAAGTTGGAGGTACTAGGGATGCCAAGCAAACCTGTTGTAGTTGTGAAAATGTCTCCCATTACCCCTGTTGCTATTAAATCAATGACTCAGCTGCCAGCGGTTGAGACAAAGGATGTCCCGGGGAACTGCAAACGAGCAATAATGACAACACAGGAAAAGAAACGGAGGAAGAATTTGTTGAGATCAGAGGACCGACTCATTTTGGAGGATGTCTTACCTCCAAAGAATTAAAGAAGGCCAAGATCTTCAAGGATAGCCAAATGCCAGTGAAGGAATCAGTTATCGAGGAAGAGGCCGAAGAGTTCTTGAGAAAGATAAAAGTGCAAGACTATTCCATTGTTGAACAATTAACGAAAACTCCAGCTAATATTTCTCTGTTATCTTTGTTGACACAATCAGATGAACATCGCGAGGCCATAATGAAGATTCTAAAAGAGGCACATCCTCCTGATAATATCACAGTAAATCAATTAGAAAAGATTTCTAGCAGGATATTCGAAGCAAATAGGATCACTTTTGCAGACAATGAGTTTCCTATAGAGGGTACGAAACACAATCGAGCTATTTGTATCACGGTGAAATGCAAAAACTATTTTGTCACCAGGGTGTTAGTTGATAATGGATCAAGAGCAAGTATTTGCCCTCTGTCCACTTTGCAAAAGTTGAAGATCGGCACCGAAGGAATCCACATGAATGGTGTAGGTGTTCGAGGTTTTGATGGGAAAGGAAAAGGTTCTGCTAGAGATATAATGCTTGAATTAGTATTAGAGCCAGTTGGTTTCAGTGTAGAATTTCAAGTGCTAGACGTGGTTGCCCCGTATAATTTGTTTTTGGGTAGGCCTTGGATACATGCGGTTAAGGCAGTGCCATCGTCCCTACATCCAATGGTGAAATTTGAGTGGGACAAATAAGAGATAGTTGTGCGTGGGGAAGAGGATTTATCCCTTTATGAAGATTTGTCTGCTCCATTTATTGAGGTCGGAGATGATAAAGGACCTTTAGCTTATCAAACTTCCGAAATGATGTCTGTCGAAAAGGTTCCTGAAGGAAAATGCATTCCAAGGCCGAGGCTATCACCTTCGATCTGCATGGTAGCTAATAAGATGTTGAAGTATGGTTTTGTACCGAGTAAAGGTCTAGGCGCATCACTGTAAAGTATCGCGCAGCCAGTATCTCTACGTAAAAATTTGGGCACATTTGGTCCGGGGTTCAAGCCTACAGGGGATGATATGAAGAAGGCTACAAAGTTGGAAAAGAAAGCATGGCCGTTCTCTAGGCCTATCCTAGACCTCTTCAGGACTTTTGTCAAGTCAAGGGCAGTGAAGTGTCCGGTGTCAGCAGTTCCAAAGCCTGTGAGGAGTTGATCTAGAGGGTCCAAAGTCTATTTGATGAAGTGAACACGGTAGAAATTGGGGAGGGTTCTGGTGATGAAGAGGTGCATTTTGTCAGGCCGAATGTGAAGCTTAGAAATTGGGAAGCCGTTCCTCTCCCTACTCGGAAGGAGTTTTGGTAGTTTTCTTTGTTTTCCTTCCTATTTGGGTCATTCCAGGGTTGTGACCCAGACTTTTACTTTTCGCTTATTCGATGAACAAACCCTGTTATCCTTTGTTTTCAATGAAATGCAATTTACCTTTCCATCACTCCTGATAGTTTTTATTTTTGTTTTCTTTTTTGCGCAATTCTTTTATGCTGGTTTCAATGACATGACATGTATGAGGAATCTTTAGCCAAGTTTTAAAAGCCAATTTAATTCTGAGAATCCATAATAGAGTTTGATGATGAAGCACAGATTAATGATGATGAGTGGGTCAAAACCTGATCAGAGCAATTAATTCTGATTGATGAAAAAAGATTAGCGGCAGTATGACATGGACAATTGTATCAAAAGAGAACGGCAAGATATGGTGCATCCCCAGAAATTTGAAGCAGTTCATTTGGTATTGAGACGTATCCTTCCATATTAGGCTGAGGCCAAAGGCAAGTTCGCCCCAAACTGGCAGGGGCCGTTCATAGTAACTAGAGTGTTGTCAAATGCTGCTTTGTATTTAACAGACATAGAAGGCAAGTGTGGAGAAATGGTAATCAATTCCGATGCGGTCAAGAGATATTATGTATGATCTTCTTTGGTTTAATTGTATTTGTTTGTACTTGGCATGTTTTGAAGATTGGAATGACGAAGACATTTTATTTTGCTATCTAAACACTTTACCCTTTGTTACCCCTTTGAGCCTTGTTTATTTCCTTTTATACCCCTCTTTTGGAATCAGTAGCCAAGATCAGAAATGCAAGCGCAAGATATAAGTGAAGAAAAAGAGAAAACAAAAAAAATGAAAAGAGAAAGAAGGAAAAAAAAAGGAAAAGGTAAAAGAAAAGAGAAGAAAAAGAAAAAGAAAAAGAAAAAGAAAAAAACAACAAAACAACAAAAGAGAAAAGGAAAAGAAAAGAAAAGAAGAGAAAGTGGAAGAAAAAGAAAGGAAAAATCACAACAATAAAGCAATTTTTATGACATGAACTACATTCGACCCGATTCCTTTTAAGGATACATAGGCAGACTCACGGTTTAGTCCCATCAAAATAAAAATCCAAAAGTCCACAAGCAAGAAACCGGGGCAGAAGTTGCGGTTGTTGTAAGAAATCTGATTCCGAAAGTTGCAATATTAAACCCATTTGAATTGTTTTAAGACTTTAATACCATTTCTTTATAACCCTATCCAAAAGCCCACATTACGGTCCAAAGAAAGACCTTCTGATCAGTCTTCAAGAGATGCCAAGTCGAGCAAGTAGAGGCGATTCATGTCAGGGGCAACACTTTGGTCCAACCAGGAAAATAATGAAAAATGAGAGAATCTTATTGGTAAAAACCCTCACGGGCACCATAAGGTGACGGAAGCTGAGAGAAATAAAAAATGAGAGAGTCTTATTGGTGAAAACTCTCAGGGGCACCTTAAGGCAAAAGTAAGTTGAGAGATGAACAAATGAGAGAAGTCTGTTGGTGAAAACCTTTCAGGGCACCGCAGGATAAACAAGATTAGGGTTTGGGTAAAGAAATCAGGTTGTAGAGTTCTAGGGCAACAAAGTATGGCAAATGAAAGTTGATAGGTTGGAGAGATTGAACCGATTAATCCGAAATGCATGTAATGATCATTGGTGCCAGCTGTTCCACTCAGATAATTCTCTTTTCTTTTTCCTTTTTAGTAAGTCGTCCGGTTTTGGATTTTCTTTATCCTTAACTCTCAAGGTCATTGCATTTCATTTCTTCTGGGGTTTGTTTCTCTAAGATATTTCAATGATAGTCTTGTTCCAAGAAAATAAGAAAGGATTTCAAAGCTCATTACCAACTTCCAAAATTGCAAAGCGCAGTATGGCCAGAACATACCAAAGATAGCATGGCGTAAAGTGGGGTATAAGGAGTCACCAGAAGTTTCATCAGTGGAATAGTTTGGTTATTTCAGGGTAGATGCAAAAGTTCAAATAAAGGGGTCAGAGATGTAAAACAATGGTTTGGGTATAAAACACTCGAGTCATCAAAGGTCATGATGTTTGAGGTCAGTCAGAAAGTGAAGCGGTCCAGGGCTAGTTCGGGGAAGCAGGTCAAAACAAAGCGTGGCAGCGGAAAGACCTTCAGCAAGAATGCCATCAACTAACCACCCCATTTTAAACTGATAAATTTTTCTTTGATTGAAACAGGGGCAGAAAATTTTGTTTGTTTCGAAGAAACTCTCCGTAGGGGAAGAGCAAGCACCAAACAGGTTTGACCGTAAACTCTCAGGATCCTCCTAGAAAATGGGACTTAGTTAAAAATCGAAACAATCATAAGTAGCAAAATCTAGCATAAATGTGCCCCAAGGAATGTAAGTTGGTTTCAAAGTTTGCATGTTTAAGATAAGATTCAATTAGGAGTTTTCAGGACCCTCCTGAATAATGGGACCTAGCTTTAAGATTGCTGTTAGATAACAATATGTAGAGAAATAATACCTTTAGAAGATATAACTTAGATTTAAAATTGTTGTTTAATTAGGAATTGTCAGGACCCTCCTGGATAGTGGGGAGTAGTTTAAGACCCTCTTAGATAACAAGATTTAGCGAACGTCACACCTTTAGAAGATATAACTTAGATTTATAATTGTCATTTAATTAAGGGTTTTTAGGAACCCTTGGATAATAGGACCTAGCTTTCAAATTCTTAGTAATATTTGGTAAAATGATTCAGTTTAACACTCACCTATGTGCCTAGCTACCAAACTGGGGCAGAAAATTTTCTTTGTTTTGTCTTTTTGTTAAAATCAGGTACCCACTTAGAGAACAGGAAGAAGCAGTTCAAGTTTTAGCAATCAGGAGCCCACCTGGAGAACACGGGAATACAATTCAAGTTTAACAATCAGGCACCCACCTGGAGAGCAAGGGAATATAATACAAGTTTAGCAATCAGGAGCCCGCCTAGAGAGCATGAGAATACATTCAATTTTAGCAATCAGGATCCCGCCTGAAGAGCATGGGAATACATTTTGATGTTTAGAAATCAAGAGCCCGCCTGGAGAGCATGGGAATACATTTTGAGTTCATCAGTCAGGAGCCCGCCTGGAGAGCATGGGAATACATTTCGAGTTCAGCAATCAGGAGCCCGCCTGGAAAGAATGGGAATACATTCAAGTTTAGCAATCAGGAGTCCGCCTGGAGAACGTGGGTATACATTTTGATGTTTAGCAATCAGGAGCCTGCCCGGAGAGCATGGGAATACATTTTGAGCTCAAGAATCAGGAGCCCGCTGGAGAGCAAGGGAATAAAATTCAAGTTCAGCAATCAGGTGTCCACCTGGAGAAAGGGGTAATATCTCAAAATACAGTTCAGTATTCAGGTGTCCACCTGGAGAAAGGGGCAACATCTCAAAATACAGTTCGGCAGTCAGGTGTCCACCTGGAGAAATGGGCAACATCTTAAAATACAGTTCAGCAGTCAGCATCCACTTAGAGAAAGGAAAAGCATCTCAAAGTGTAGTTCAAGTTCAGCAGTCAGGCGTTCACCTGGAAAAAGGGAAAACATCTCAGAATTACAATTCAAGTCGGCAACAAAGGGGCTTCACTAGGAGAATACGAGGTAGCATGGCGACAAGAGCTGCAGAATCAAGTTTGAAGACATTTAAACTTGATTTTTTTAGTCTAGATTTTTTTTATTTTTGGCATGGTGTAATAAGGGATTCAGTAAGCAGTAGCAGCAGCAACAACAACCGTGAAATCACAGCTTAATAGTAGTCCCAGCTACCAAACATTCTTGAACTACATTTACCTGATTCCTTTTAGCCAAGGATATGAAGGCAACCTCGGAAGCAGGGTGCGGTCAAATCTCTCAAAAGCGCTTCTCATGGAGTATTCAAACGGGCAAAAATTGCTCGTATCCGCTCACTTTATCTTTGCACAAAAATTCTTCATGTTTCTGAGCAAAGAGGCGCAGCTGTGAGCACATGATTTTTGCCCTATATGAATTACTCCCATAATTTTAAAACAAAATAATTTCTTTTTATTATTTGTAATTTTGTGAATTTTTATGGCATTTTTATTAATTGTTTGCATTTGTTTGTGCATTTTTTATTTTTGAAAAATACAAAATATATGTGCATTTGCATTTAGGATCCTATTTTATATTTTTAGGTTAATTAATTAATCAGTTGTGGCAAAATATGAAAGAAAATAACAAAAATAGTTTAGTTTGCATTTTTGACTTTTTAATTTTCGAATTTTATAGTTTTCTTTTAATTTAGGACTTAGTTAATTTTGGAGAATGCAATTAGTTATTAATTTTATTTTAGAATTTAAATCAGGTTTTTATTTTTGTATTTAATAAAAATCTAAAAAATGAAAAAAAGGGAGAAAAAGAAAATAAAATAAAAAGAAAGAGGGTTTTCTTAATAAAGACCCAATTTGGGCCAAATCCACCAAAATATTCAAATTGCCCCACACCGGCCCAAAATCACCCCTGAACCGGTCCAGCATCTCTTACCCTCCAAACGATGCCGTTTTGGTCACGTTACATCTGAACCGTTGATCTCATCTCTTCCAACGTCTGGAACAGGGCTATCATTTAATATAAAATTATCCGAATCAGTTCCCACCCCTCTCTCCATTGTCTCTCACAACCCCTGCTCTCCAACAACCCTAAACGACCCCCCCCCCCAAATCCTCCACCCTAAACCATGGCACCGCCGCCTTAAACCACTCCGTTCTTTCCCAAAATAAAACCCTAAAATCCTATTCATCTTTACATCCTAAATACCCAATCCTTTAAACTCGAATCTGCATAGAATTCCTCAAATCTTGAATCTGGGTTCAAACTTCATGAGTTCAAAAAAATCATTTCTGCCAAGTCAGGGACATGCATAATCGTGGAGTTTCATTCTTCCAAAATTTGAGGGCCTAACTCGACAAAACTAATGTCGATTTAGTTGTTCTTGACAAAGAACAACGGATTCGACATAAGTTTGGTTAAGTTTTGTCTCCGTTCAGTTTCGAGTTGCGTTCTTGGTAAGTTCCTGTCCTTTTGTATTTTTCTTTCTCCTATTATCTCCCTCCTTCCTTTTCTTTATAAAAAACTGATTCACCTCTGAGTTCGAATTTTCCTCCTGCTCGCCATTTTGTTCTCCTTTCTCTTTTCTACCTGATGAAATCTATTTTCTGTTTGTTTATTTTTTTCTTAGTTCGTTAAGCATGATAGTTCTGTGTCTTAGTTTTCATTTGGTTCTTTTAAATATGTCTTTTTAATTAAATTCTTTTATTAGCTTGAGATAATTGATGTGCGTTCATTATTATTTGATTGCATTCTTAAAGGTTTTCGGGGGCTTTTTCTGTTGGGAATTTTGGGTTAGTTTTAAAACAAAATTCTTTTTTGGGTTAGTTTTAAAACAAAATTCTTTGTTTGTTCCTATTTGGGCTTCTGAAATTCAAAAACCCCAAAGGGGTATGGGTGAGGATTAAACTTGAGTCTGTAGACCTATTAGCTTGGTCGGTTGACCCAGGTTAGTAGGTAGGGGTAAAAACAGGGAAATTAAGGGTCAATTTGGGTATTTTAGTTAGAGAATATTTCAGTAACAACCTGAAGAAGCTTCCCAGAAGCTGCAAAATAGATTGGCTTGGCCAACAAGGCAGTAATTGAGGGACTTTTAAGCAAAAATAAAAATTCATAAAGGACTAAAATGAAAAATTGAACCCTTTAAGGCTGCCCTAGTAACTTGCCTATAAAGGCATTATTACTTAGAGCTCAATTCAGATTTTGAGAGCTAAAAATCCAAAAAAAAGGAAAAGGCTAAGAATTGGAGAAAAGTTACTATTTCATTGGATTTTCAGTGGTTTTGATTGCTTCTCAATTTCTGAAACTATTTTTAACGCATCCGAGTGAGAAAGGGTTTGAACTTGGTCATCAAAATCTTGGTTTAAAAGTTTTGTTGGGCTGTTATTTGGTATGAATCTGAGATTTTAAGCTGTTAGATATCAGTTCTCGAAATTGGAGTTGTTTTTACTGGCTGTTGTGGTGTTGATTTCTACTGCTGAACCTTACCCCATTTTCTATTCTTATTTTCAGGTATTACTCAGCCTTATGGACATCACCTAGATGTATTTGAAGTCTGGCTTTAGAATCTGAATAAAAATGATAAAATCCATGATGAATTTCATCCCTTTTGTCCAACCCATTTGTGCTTATAATGTTAAGCCTTAGGAATGTTTTAATTAATATAATGATCTAACTTTGCTATTATGGCCTGTATAAGTAGGACTGTGCTGTTAACTTATGAAGTTTGAGGATATTTGTAATTTAATTTTGCTTGGTACTTGTTGATTCAGTATGTTTGGGGATGCCTCTCTTAGAAGTTACATTAATAATGTTATGTTAGGATTAGCAGGGAAGAGCCTTAGGATTTTCTTTAGCGAATACGAATGTTCAATGAAGTTAGATTCAAAGCTTGCATACGTGTCTTTCTATGTCGTTTTTTTGCTTATTTGCTTAAACAAGTGTATGTGATCGAAAAGCGGGTCTGTATATTGACTCCGGGGGTTTTGATAATGTTTGGAGCATGGTCATCTCAACTTGAATTTACTAAGTAACTGATAGTATAAATGGCATGTGTTAATTTTTACAATTAATTGATGCATGAATTTAGTTGTTATTTCAGAATGATTAATGTTAGTTTTAATTTTCTAGAAAAATTTTGAAAGCATTGTAGTTTTAATTGTTTATGTGTGTTGAATCATAAATTGGGCTGTAGCGTGTGGCCCAACAACTCTAAAGGTGCAGTGCTGTACTGTGGTGTTTGTTCTTTTGGGCTTCAAGTGAGCCCATTTTCCTTTTTTGTGTGCTTATGGGCGCATATACTTATGATTTGGGTTGTTTTGTGGGACTTGGACCAATAGTCCACTTTGGTTGAAATTGCCGGCCTCATTAGTTGGGCCGGTGCGATTGGCTTTAGGAATTATTAGCTGGGGCATCCATGTCATGTTGTTGGGCTCATGCTGGGCCCCAAACTAGGCAGCCTTTGTCCATTAACCATCAGTTCGTTTGGGAGTTGGATTGAACCCATTAGCTTTAAATAACAAAATTTTTTTCGTAAGCCTTTTAGAGAAATCTTTAATCACAGTTGGCATTTAAATTAATTAGGCTTATTATCAAATAGTCGTGGTATGCCATACTTAACAAACATAATTTACGACCCTCATGAGTTAATTTGAATTCCCTTTTAAGTAGAATAATTTGCGGGGCACCATGCCAAACCAAAATGACAATTGCGTGGCCCTCACTTAATTAATCTGGTATTAGTCCTTAGAATTCGAGGCATGCCATTTACCAAATTTCCATGGCCCTCGCAAAGGCAAAATCGCGTAGTTGCTTTACGCGCGTATTTTAATAATTTACCTTCCTAAACTCGGGTGTGCATTTCATGTGACCCAAATTCAAATCCATATAACGTTGAATAAAATGTATTTCGAATTGTGGGTGCATTTCATGTGACGCGATCCAAAGATAGATTTTAGACGATGTTAAATCTTCTTTAAAAATAAATAAATTAGTTTAAAAGTTAAATGCACATAGGTTTAAAATGTTCTAAAATCGGATAATTAAGCCTATGATAACAGTTGAGCGACAGTGCTAGAAGCACGGAATTCGGGAATGCCTAACACCTTCTCCCGGTTTAACAAAATTCCTTACCCGAATTTCTGGTTCGCGGACTGTAATATAGAGTCAACCTTTTCCTCGATTCAGGATTTAAAATTGGTGATTTGGGACACCATAAATCTCCCAAGTGGCGATTATAAATCTTTTAATAATATAATTCCGTTTTGATTGTCCTTTAATTGTAAAAACTCCTTTATTATACCCTCTCCCGGGGGTGTAGTAAAAAAAGGAGGTGTGACACTTGCCTTGTTTGATTTGGCCCAAGACATTTGGCAAGAGGACTGCTAAACGTTCTTTTGTAAAGATTAAAGTTTACGAGACTGTATCTGGCTGCCTGTATTTGAAGCTTTTTGACTTCTTTCTTATCTTATGGGAGCGTTCTATCCTGCAAATATGTTATGAGACGGTTACGCCAGTCCCAAGTTAGGTTTACGGAATGTACCTCGACTTGGTTTATTGCGGAATGGAGAAGAGTTACCACGTTTTCTTTGTTAATATTTCGGGTGGCTGCCGCTAGCTTGGCGAGACCGTTCGCTTCGATATTCTATGCCCTAGGTACTTGGTCGAGGCAACATTCATCGAATTCTGGCAGCGGTTTGTGAATTTCTGACTGGTACTTTTGTAGTCTCTGTTCTTTGATTTAGAAAGTCCCAGTGACTTGGTTCACCACGAGTTGAGAATTGCAATGGAGGACGAGTTTTTGAGCGCCGTGTTTGAGGGCTAATCTCAATCCTGCAATCACAGCTTCATACTCAGCCTCATTGTTAGTCATCTCGGGGCATCGTATGGACTGGAGAATTACTTCGCCCGTAGGAACTTTGAGGATGAGTTTCAGTCCTAATCCCGATGCATTAGATGTGTCGTCAGTGTAGAGGACCCAGAGGCCAGAATGTGCGGAAGTGCGTAGCGCCTCCTACTCTACTTCAGGAAATATTTCCTCACTGAAATTAGTGATGACATCGGCGAGCACTTGTGACTTAATAGCAGTTATTTTTGGTACGTGATGTCGTGCTCGCTTAATTCTATGGCCCATTTGGCCTATCTACCCAATAGTTCGGGTTTGTATAGGATGGCACTGAGGGGTAAGGTTGTCACCACTTTTATGGGGTGGCGTTGAAAATATTGTCTGAGCTTTCGTAAAGCTACGACTAATGCCAAAGCTACTTTTTCAAGGTGAGGGTACCTTATTTCGGCATCAATTAAGGTTTTGATGGTAAAGTAAATTGAAGGTTGCATACCTTTATTTTCGCGGACCAGGACTGCACTTACCGCGACTTTAGAGACTGCTAGGTACACCAGTAGGTATTCACCTGGGTTTGCCTTAACGAGTAGGGGCGGCGAAGATAGATACACTTTCAGCTTTCTCAAGGCGTCGATGCATTTTGAATTCCACTGCAATCTGTGATCTTTCCTTAGAACATTGAAGAATTCATGGCATCTTTTTGATGATCGTGAAATAAACCTCGACAGGGCAGCTATTCGTCCTATTAATATTTGCACCTGCTTCTTGCTGGTTAATGTCTCCGGTATTCCTTCAATGGCTCTAGTCTGATCCGGATTGACTTCGATACCCCTTTGTGATACCAGAAAACCAAGGAACTTTCTTGAAGTTACGCCAAAGGCATATTTTTTGAGATTTAGTTTCATTCCGTATTTCCTCAATATCTCGAAGGCTTCTTTCATATGGTCAATATAATCCTCTTTCTTTTTCGACTATACTAGCATGTCGTCGATGTAAACCTCCATGGTATTACCGAGTTGTTCTTTGAACATCTTGGTGACTAACCTTTGATATGTTGCCCCTGCGTACTTGAGTCCAAACGGCATTACCTTGTAGCAGTATGCACCCCGGTGAGTGATGAAAGTGGTATTTTCTTGGTCTTCTTCAGCCATTAGAATCTGGTTGTAACCAGAATAGGCGTCTAAGAAGCTCAGTAGTTCGTGTCCCGTCGTTGCATTGATGACCTGGTCGATATGTCGTAATAGAAATGAATCTTTCGATCATGCTTTGTTCAGGTTGATAAAGTTGACACACATCCGCCATTCCCATTTTCCTTTTTGACCATAACCACATTGGCGATGCATTGGGGATATTTCGATTCTCGAATGGAACCATTAGCGAGTAATTTATCAACTTCTTCGGTGAATACCTCATTGATGGTGGCATTAAACTTTCTTCTCATTTTTCGTACTGGCAGAAAAAGGATTGGCATTCAGTCTGTGTGTGGAGATATCCCTTGGGATTCCTGACATATCTGAATGGGAAAAGGCAAGCAAATCGGCATTGTTAGTTAAGAACGTATGATATATACCATATTCTAAGAGATTGTGTCCGATATAAGCCTTTTTCGTGCTATCATTGTTGTCCAGTTGTACGGGTTGAAGTCTTCTACAGTTGTCTTGCAAGCTTCTATGATATCTGGGGCTTTGGTGGCCTCTAGTTTTATGTCGGGTTTGGTTCTCGACATAGCTGATTGATATTCTTTCACTCTTAGCCTTTTTAGTTGTTTGGTGTGTGTGCAATATTGGGCAATCTGGTAGCGTTCTTGGGTGGTACGTTGCTCACCTCGGATTCTGAACATCCCCACAGGGTCGGAAATTTGATTACTTGATAAAAACTTGACGGGATAGCTCACATGGCATGTATCTGTGGACGCCCTATGATGGCATTGTAGGTTGTTTCCTACTTCATAACATGAAAAATTGTATACAGGGTGACCCCTCCTTGCAGAACGGGTAAGCACTATCTCTCCAGAGTTTTGTTCCACTGCATTAAAACCCGTTAATGTTATGCAATGCGGTATTATTTTATCCTTGAGCCTCATTTGCATGAGAACTCGTGGGTGAATAATGCACGCGCCGCTTTCGTCATCCATTGTTATTCTCTTTAAGTTGGTATCCGCGATGCGTAAAGTTATAACCAAAGCATCATAGTGAGGGAAAGACAAACCGTTGGTATCCGACTTATCGAAGATGATACTATCTTCGAGGTCGTCAAACCATTCGTGGGCGACTGTCCGTTTGAGTTTGTGTGTGGTGGTGAATTTTACATGGTTGTTATTGCATTGTCGCCTCCGCCGATGATCATTTGTATGGTATGAGCTGGTGACAGTGGTTTTGGAGGTCCCTGAGGTTGATCGCATCCTCGAGCGAAGTTGAACCGTCCTCGGTCGCTCAGCAGTTCTTTCAGGTGTCCCTGATTTAGCACTCTTACCACTTCCTGTCATAGACCTATGCAATCCTCGGTCTTGTGCCCCCTTTCGTGGTGGAATTCACACAGAACATTCGATCTCCTAGTGCTTGGATCCGGCTTTATCTTTTTGTGACCACTGCACCTTTGTGCCAAGCTTTTCTAGTGCTACATAATTTTTGAAGGAGAAATACAAATGTTTTGAGCAGATAACAGTGGAGGCATACCTCTTTCATTTCGGACTGGTGCGGTGTGCCGAGGCGTGGCATCTGTATGTCGTGGAGGAGGTGGGTTAGATGTGCGGATATAGGGCTGGTGCCTTTCTTGATTGAAATAGAATAGTTGATCCCTTCGGCCGTCGTTGCGGCGATCCCTCCTTATTTCGGATTGGCCGATGTTAGCCGCTGGATCGGTCCTTGTTAGGGCTGGTTGCTTTTGATCCATTTCCATTTAACCCGTTTTGGAAGGCTGCTACCGCCATCCCTTCTGACACGTTTGCATTCTTACCTTTAATTTTAGAATAGTAGTTTTTCTCTTTACTTTAGGATCAAGGAATTTTTATAATTTTTAGGAAATAGGCTATTTTTACAATCTAGATTAATTTAGGATTTAATTTAGGTTTTAATTAAATAAAAAAAGAAAAGAAAAACTGGGAGCACGTAATTTTTGCCGTAAGCAAATTATTCCTAAAAATCCAAACAAAATAATTTTTCAATTTTTGTTGATATTTGTGGCATTTTTGTGTTAATTAGTTGCATAATAATTCATATTAAAAAAGTATACAAAAATATGCACATACATTAGTATTTTAATTTTACAATTTTAGTATTAATTCATTTTGGGAACAAGTTAAAGAAAAATCAAAAATAGCATTTTGTGTTTTAATTGAAAATTACTATAAAATAAATATTAAATAAATTTTAAAAATTAATTGGTTTAACAATTTAATAAAATCAGAAAATAAATACAAAAATACAAAAGAAAAATAAATACAAAAAAATAATATGAAATACAAAAGGAAAAGAAAATACAAAAATATAAAAAGAAAATACAATACAAAAATACAATACAATAAGATTTAGGCTAAAAAATTGGATTGGTTACTAGCTCGAAAATTAGAAAATGTCCAGGCCCATAAAAGAGTCTCACCCGGTCTGCCCAGAAACACCCAAACGACCCCGTTTCAGTATCATTTGATCTGAGCCGTGGAAATAACTGATCCAACGGCCAAAGATTGATCTCTTTACTAAATAAAACGACGGCGTTTTGTATTTTTAATCTGGGCCGTTCATTTGGTTAATCCAACGGATGAGACTGAGTTTTCGTTTAAATTAGACGGTGTCGTTTAGGGGGCTCAAAAGATCTGAGCCGTTGATACATTTAATCTAACGGCCATGGATCATCAGGGGTCTTTTAATATAGCAAATACACGTATAACCCTAAATCATTCACCTCGTCTCTTTCTCGTCTAACCTTAGCCGCCCTTATCTTCTCTCTAGTCCCCGCCGGAACCCTACCGGCGGGAGATGCCGCCTTTACCAACCGCCACACCATTAACACCCCAGAACCGTCTAAACCTCCTCTTTCCACCCCTGTATCCCCCTTCCCTCGAATCTTACTAGAACACCTCGAATATCCAATTTAGTGTCACCGGAACCCTAATTCCGGCGAACACTACTTCACTCAAATCATGCCAAAATCATACCATGGCTTCCTTTTGATGTCCTTAGCCTATTTCTGAAACCCTCAAGCCCCAAAAGCCACTGAAAAAAAAACGAATCAAGATCCAAGGGTCTGCCGGCGACCAAAAACCAAGAAAATAATATCCAAGGTTCTTTGAAGTTCTGAAAAAGCTTTCAACTAAAAAAAAAAGAAAAAGAAAGAAGAAAAGAAAAATAGAATATTTGAAGCTAAGTATTTCTTTCCTTTTTGTTTCTTTTTGCTTCTTTTATTTTGTTTCTTTGCATATTTGTTTCTGCATGATTAATTTTTAGATGTTATTCTTAGATTCTGATAATTTTCAATATTATCTGTTTGATTTTTGTGGCAACTATTTAATTCTGATGTTTGAACTAATTTCTTTTAGATATTGATATTGATAATTAGTATAATGATTAGTAAATTAGGGTTAATAAAATTAGTATAAAAGATTTTCTGTTGGCTTCTGAATTTTCGATTAACTATTAGTTTTTAAATTTTGATTCTGAAAGTTATTAGAAATAATTTTGTTTTGTTATTAGTTAGTTTTAAGAATTGAATTAATTAGTTTGAATATTTGATTCGATTGGTTATAGCTGATTGCTTCTGATTACATTTCATTAGTAGTTTAATTTTGAAAATTAATCAAATCTAAAGGGGGTAAAAGGGTAAAGACAGTAGGGCCAGTTGGTAAATTCAAGTCATATTCAGGGGTAAGTTAGGTACAACAAAAGGTTTAAATGTAATAAGCCTTAGAAAGTAGGGGTAATATGCGCATAAGGAAAGGGTAATTCAGTGAATGTTGAATAGAAGTGGGGGCAAAAGGGGAAATATACTAGGATAGAATGTTCTAGATAGGGGAGCAGTGGTAATTCTTCATAAATAAGGGGTAATAATCGAATAACTAACAAAAAATAAAGACAAAATTGAAATAAAAGGGGGACTACTTTGTAATTAATAAAGTTTGAATTTCCCTCCATTTTAAACTCTATAAATAGGCCTCCATAGGCCTCATTGAATAAGTTTTGGCAATCTGAAATCTTCCTGAAAGCATTTCTGCAATTCTAAGTCTATACTTTCGAAGTTCTTCATTTCCAAAATTCAAAAATACAAAAAAATAGTAGAAATAGTTCAAAAATCCCATTGTTTCATTATTTCTCACATCAATCTGAAGGATGTTTGGTTCTGATTGTCAAGTTTTGTTGAAATTACATTTCGTTAGTCAAGTGATTGGTTATTCTGCTGTTTACTATCGTTTAATGTGATTAAATGGTTACCCGTTGATGAAATCATATATATGCCGGCAGCTCGGCCACATTTCATTTTGATGGGGCTTAAAAGCATTCAGCCTTACGCCCCTTATCGTGTGTTGAGACAACTTGGGAGATGCCAAATAGTACCCAAGGATGATGATCTTAGTTTGCAAGTGATCGAGATTGGCCCCGATAGCTTAGTTTCCTGAAGCTCCGCCAGATCTGGAGCGAATGTCAATATTTGGCGGCAAATACTTGTGTCCGTGATCGAGATAAAGGAGAGGTATCTCCTGACTATCAGTCTTGGTACAGAAGGGATGTGGCATTCGGAAGGCCAGCCAAAAGACCTCACCTTCAGGAGTTTGCTGAGTCATCACAAGAGCAGTGGGCTTGGTTAGCCAAAGAAAATGAGTACATGGCAAAGATCAGCATGTTAGAAAAACAGGTCCAAGACCTCAAGTTTGAAAATAGTATGCAAGCAGCAGCTGACGAGGGTGAAAAAAAACAATTGGCCAAAGAAAATGAGACATTACGAGCTCAAATTCAGAAAATGAAGATAGCAGCTGAAACCCCTGTCAGAAATGCCCGA
>MU749094.1:80821-104451 GCA_026770625.1 Nicotiana glauca | reverse complement strand
GTTTAGGTCTAAAAATCCCGTATTTGACACTTTGACCCCTGAAGTTTCTGCGCCTGCCGCGGTTCTGCTGCGGTCGCGGTAGAACCGCGGCCAATCACCCTCTCTGAACTTCTCAACTTCTGAAGCTACCTTCCTTCTGAATCCTGAGGGCTGGCAGGGCGTAGCTTCATCGGGAATTTACTCATTTGGCCTCTTTTCTCCAACTTTTGACTCCAAAACTGCTCTTTAGCCTTCCTTATACATTTATCACCTGCAAACCATGTAAAACACTAACAAGAGCATTTTGTTATCACTTTTAGCATTAAAACTACACAAGAAGGTGATTATTTAAGGTGTGATTATAGTCAAATTCACCTATTATCATGCCCCAGGCCGGGGGAGGAGCACAGACTCCCGCCGCCCGCACTCCTGAGCAGCGAGAGCATGTTGAGCAGGTCCCTGAGATTATTCCTACGCTGCCTGCAGCACCAGTTCAGCCCGAGGGCATGGCAGCGGCTCCCGAGCAGGAGCAGATGAGGCTTGAGAGGTTTAAGAGTATAAGCCTCCTGAGTTCAGTGGTTTAGCATCGGAGGATGCCCTGGAATTCCTTGATGAGTATTATCACATTCTCCATACTATAGGTATCTCCGGATCGAGCGGGGTTCTTTCACTACTTTCCAGCTTCGAGGAGCCGCCTATTACTAATGGAGCACCTATGAGTTAGACAGCCTAGACGAGGCAGCTTCACTGACTTGGACCCAGTTTTTAGATATGTTTTTGTGAGAGTTTGTTCCTCAGAGCCTTAGGTATGCATGGCGCGTGGAGTTTGAGCATTTGCGTCAGGGTGCTATGACCGTCTTGGAGTATGCTGTCTGATACACCAGTTTGGCTAGACATGCCTCAGCCTTGGTTTCTACTGTTCGTGAGAGGGTTCGCCGGTTTATTGAGGGACTTATTCCCAGCATCAGGTCTAGTATGGCTCGTGAGTTAGAGATGGTCATTCCATATCAGCAGATGATAAACATTACTAGGAGGATAGAGGGTATGCATGCTAGAGAGAGAGGGCAGGTAGGATCATGAGAGAGAGAATGGACGAGATCAAGAGAGATATCTGAGGAGGCGAGGAGGCCTCGTAGACCGGTGAGATATACTCGTCCTTATTTTGGAGGCAGGTTACATCATGGTAGAAGTTTTACGGGTCAGCCAATTCAGTTCGCGCTTTAGAGTATGCATGGTGATTCAGGTGTTCAGGGATCTCAGAGTACCTGTACCGCACAGTTCCCACCGCCTCATCAGCAGAGAGGGTGCTTTGAGTGTGGAGGTACTAGCCACATGGTGAGAGATTGTCCCAGACTTCGGACCGATGTGTCACAGCGAGGTATTTAGGCGGGTAGAGGGCACCTAAGAGGGGGAGGCCCGACTCATTGATGTGTTCATATAGTAGGTTTGAGGTTGATGCGCCAGCTAATGTCATTCAGGTACGAGTTCAGTTTGTTATAGTGGGCACTATCTGTAGTTCATCACAGTTCTGCTTATCAAGCGGATTTCCTTGTTTGTTGCTCCATTTATGAGAGCGCTTCATGATTTGCACTTCGTCTATGTGATTATCCTGTTGGGAGGTTTTATGAGTGATAGCCATGTCTATCGTCTGATTCTAGCCATTGTCGAGAGTTACGAGGCAAATAGTATTTTCCTGTTGTCTGTTTTGGTAGGCTTGATGTGACTTCTGAGCATTTTTGGCTACGAGCTGTGATTTCTATGCTCCATCGGTGTGGGAGCTGGTCTGTGTTGTAAATTGTAGACGGTATTGATCTAGTGAGAGTCTCTAGATGGGTTGATGTGTGCCCTACTTGTGATTTAGTGTTGAGGGCGGGACCCTCGTGATTTCAGGTGGTTTGATATATTGAGACCGGGCTGTGTACTGCGGTGAGAGTTATATCAGTATAAGATCCTTGTGAGTCCTTTTATGCTTTCATTCCTTCTTGTTAAATGTCCTGGTAGATTTGCGTTGTAGAATAATTTGTGCTAGTTCGATTTGTTTGTTAGCTCCCTTATGTGTTTTCCCTTCCCATATTTATTCATTTTCGTTTTATGCTTCTTGAGTTTTAGTTTGTGGGGTGTGTACCCATTGGTGTTGGCTGAGATTTGGTTATTCGGGTGTTTTGTTATGTGGTTTTTGTGGTTATTGTATCATCGCCAGTGTTGTGGAGGTTTGAAAAGAGTTCCTGTGAAGATGAGGCTTATGGCCGGTGCGGATTTGATCTCAGGCAAGTATTGCTATCAGAAATGTTATTGTGGGCTAATGTGTGGTGTGTCATGTTGTGTGGCTGTACCCCGTGTGTGTTGTCTTGTATTGAAATAGCTGGTGGAGACTCATACCGGATATAGACATAGAATCGAGTCTTTTGGGAAACGGATGGAAGGCGAGGATTCTAGTTTGAAGGATTAATGGTATTGCTAGAAAGGTTAAATTTCAGTTGAGATGGCGTCATCGTGCTTATGTGATTTGGGGTGACGTGGGATCACCCGCGGGTGTATGTTCGAAGTGCGCACTCAGTGACTTGAGGAATTCGAGGCGAATCTTAGCACGTTCGAGGACGAACGTTGGTTTTAAGAGGGGGGATGTAACGACCCGACCGGTCGTTTTGAGAAATTAAGCTCCGTTCAGTGGCATAAGGTCTGGAATAGCTTCGGGATATGAGTATCGACTTGCGTGCATGGTGGAATTCAGCTTTCGGATTGTTTAGAGTCAAATTTAGATAAGAAACCTTGTTTTTGGAAGTTAGAACGGTGAAAAGTTGACCGGAATTGGACTTTTAGGTAAACGACCCCGAAATGGGTCGTGGATGATCTCAACAGCTTCGTATGGTGATTTTGGACTTAGGCGTGCGTCCGGATTCAGATTTGGAGGTCCGTAGAGAAAATTGAGGCCTTTCGGCAAAAGTTGAAGTTGGAAAATGAAGAAGTTTGACCCACAGTTGACTTTTAAGATATCAGGGTCGGAATGCGATTCCAAGAGTTGGAACAGCTCCGTTATATCATTTTCGACTTGTCTGCAAAATTCGGCGTCATTCCGAGTTGAATTGATAGGTTTCTGCATGGGTTTCGATATTTGAAGATTTAGAAGTTCATAAACTTGATTTTTGGTTTGATTCGTCGTTTCGATGTTGTGTTATATGATTTGCAATTTCGAGCGATTCTGTGTTAGGTTATATGACTTGTGTGTGTGATTAGATGGGGTCCCGGGGACCTCGGGTGTGTTTCGGATGCCCAACGGGCAAGTTTTTGGAGTTGGAAGAAAATTTGCAGCAACTCTTCTGATATTGTCGCTTCTGCGGTTTAAGGACCGCAGAAGCGGCCTGGCTCACCGCAGAAGCGATTTGGGCATATTCTTCAGAGACCGCAGAAGCGGTCTAGTTTCTGCAAAGGCGGAACCGCAGAGGCGGTTCTTGTGACCGCAGAAGCAGAACTTGTGATTCAAGTGAGGAGTCGCAGAAGCAGCTCGTGGTCCACATGTGCAGGACCACAGAAGCGGTCCCTTGTCCGCAGAAGCGGAAGGCACTGTTCTGAAAAGGGAAAAATCCGAGGGTTTATTCCAAAAGTTAGAGAAATCAAAATTTAGCTCGGGAGAAGGCGATTTTGGGTGGATTTTGAAGAGGAGATCACTGGGTAATATTTCGTTAACCTCATTTAGTTGTTTTCTATCAATATCTAGTTAAATACACCATTAGAATTCGCATTCAAGGTCAAAATTGGGGGAAATTTGGATGAAACTTTTTAGACTTAATTTTTGTGTTTTGAGTGGGTATTTGACCTCCGATTTGGGAGATTCTTATATGGTTAGACTGGTGAGAGTACGAGGTTTCTGAAAATGTGAAAAAATTTCGATTTCGAGTCGTTGGCCTAAGGGTGTTTTGGTCATTTTACCTAATTTCGCGCTTTAGCTTTGAATTAAATGATAGAATCAGTTGTTTGAGATGTTAATTACAATGTGTGATTTAATTGAATAGATTTGGGCCATTTGGAGTAGAGAACTCGTGGCAAGAACGTGGTTGCCAGTTGATTTTAGCCGGTTTGAGGTAAGTATCTTGCCTAACCTTGTGTGGGGGACTTCTCCTTAGTATTTGAGTCTTCTCTGTTGATTGTATTCCGTGCACGCGAGGTGACGAGTGCGTGCTCGGATTTATTTTTGGTAAATTGTCCCTTTTAGGCTCTTAGACCCTGGTAATCACCGAGTATGAAGATGTTATTGATACGATTGAGTTCCCTGTTATTAGTTTCACTTCTACATGTCTTACTTGGAATTTATTTGCTCTTCTTGAATTATTCTTGTTGCCTAATTGACTTTTACGTGTTTAACTGAAGACAATTACCCTTCTATAGTCATATTATCCGTCCTAACTACTCGCCTTTATTTGGAAATCATAAACGTTATATCTCATGTAATTAATTGGTCTTAATTGGAAAGAAGTTAGATATCTTATGATTAGTTGACATTTCTTTAATTGAAATTATTTGATTCATGTTAACTTCCTTATTGTTTGGATATTCCTTGATTTTAAGTTCATCTGTGACTTCGTGCAAATATATTACTTGTCCAACTGTTGTGGTTACCAGTGTAGCTATTACGCACTTATTATGTCTTGTTATTTGTGGAGGTTATCGTGTTTCTTGGTTTTCCGTGACCCTTCTTATGTATTGTTGGTTCCCTTGCCGGGACGTTACCGTTTCTATTGTGGATTCCCTTGCCGGGATGTTATTGTTTCTACTGTGGATTCCCTTGTCGGGACGTTATTGTCTTCTGTTGTTGACTCCCTTGCCGGGATGTTGTTGTTCTATTATTTGGGTGAGGAAGAGTGATAAGGCACGAAGGGTGATGTCGTGCACATGTACATTTATGTTGATTGGGTTGTAATGCGGGATACCAAGAGATCCGTAGCACATATATTGAGGATACCAAGAGATCCTTGGGATACCAAGAGATCCCCAGCACTTATATTGAGGATACCAAGAGATCCTCGGGATACCAAGAGATCCCTAGCACACATATTTATGTTTGGGACTACATGACGATATCCTGGTAGATCCCCTGTTAAACTCATTTTGTTCTGAGCTGATTTTTTTGTTGATTCTATCCGTGTGCAAACATTTCGGGTGCTTGGCGTTCCACCTCTTATACTTACTAGTTGGTGGAGTTCTTGTTAAACACACTTACACAAGCATACACGTAGTTGGAATCTCCCCATTAGAGGTGAATACCTTTCTGATTTTGCTAAGGGTGGAGATACGCCCTCGTTATCCATTATATATGTGAGAGTGGCCCTAGTTATCCAGTTAGTTGTTAGCATGATCGTGAGATTGATGGGGCACAGGATGCCAGGTGTTGGATTTCAGATGCTGGGCTTTCGTGAGTTATGATTCGTCCGAGACTTGGTGAAATTGTAGTGAGAGATGAATAAGACCTTATGTGAACATCATTGGGGGATTTGAGTTGTTGACTAGCGGCCCTTACTGTGTCTTGATCTTTGGATTGGGATTGTGACTCTACCGTCATTTTGTATCATCATTTATTATATTCTCGTGGTTACTATTGCCCTTCCCTTTATTGTTATCTGTAGCATTTTTGAATATCCATGCAGACTTTACATATTTATATATTGTTTCCTTATCTACCATGATTATACTGTTTATTTCACCAGTAGGTGCCTTGACTGTTCCTCGTCACTACCCCACCGAGGTTAGTCTTGGTACTTACTGGGCACTGCTGTGGTGTGCTCATGCTACGTTCTGCACACTTTTGTTGTGCAGGTACAGGTACTCCCATTCAGTTCTGTCAGCCTTGGAATGAGGCGTATCGGTAGAGACTTCGAGGTATATCTGCTACGTCCGCAGACCGAGGAGTCCCTTTCCAGCTTCCTGTAATAAGTATAGTTCTTTCAGTATTCCTCCTTTGCATAGACATTCTTGAGTCAGAGCCTCTTATGTATCCCTTAGCTTGTGATTTGTGAGATTCCGGGTTTTGGGAATATTTGTTAGCTTCGAGACTTGTTGTTGTATGTGCCAGGCGGCACCTTAAACACTGATTTATTTTATTAGTTCAGTTTAATTACTTTCTTCCGCAAATTGGTTTATCTTCTGCATTGTTAGGTTACCTAGTCATAGGGATTAGGTGCCATCACGACATGTTCATGGAGGGTGAACTGGGGTCGTGACAAACCCACATAGATTGGTTTATCTATTCTACAAATATTTCTTGTTTTAATTACTATTTGAGAAAAATCAGAAAGAATTGAGTTGTGAATTAACTAACAAAAAATGCACGAATAGAGCAATAGAAAATATTTATTTTTCACAAATATAATAAAAAAGTATTGGGATCCTGACTTCACTTAATGTTTTTATTATATAGTAGATACATTTATCCTTCAACTTTTATTTTTCAAAAATGTATAAATGTCTCACGATTATATTTATATATTATTACTATAGTTGAACAATCAAATTCACTCCTGTCAGTTATACATATTAATCGTTAAAATGGTAATATTAAAGAACCAGAAATATATACTTGAACTAAAATATGCTCTTTTTAGTAAGTCCCTTTCGGTTACCCTACTTGTTATAACTGATTACTACAATATTCGCCTCTTTTGATTACAAATAAGTGTAGACTCGGTTTTAACATATAAGGGCTAGATGTCACTAAATACATGTTAACATCTATCAATATCAAAATTAACTATTACTTCTTCTGCCTATTTCGATTACAGAATTAGTAAGAAGTTAATATGTGGTACGAAATAGGTAGATGTTAACAAAATTAAATAACACCTAAATATAAAGCAGATAAAATTTAAATAAAAATCTTCAGCTCAAATATGTGAAATTGAGGAATAATATCTACTATTATATAAAAATATTAAGATCCGTCATTTTTTCCAACACAAAAAAAGTTACTCCATATTGGAGCCAATACCGACAACGGAAATAATCTTGCCCATTAAATAAGAAAATAGAAAGAAATATTCAATAGAATAATTCCCCCTATTTAATTAAAAACAGGAACTAGAGTAATTTCTAATACTACAATTATTCGGAACTAGAAATGAAACCAGTGTAATAGTTAAAAGAAGAAACAGAAGCAAAACTAAAGAACAAAGAGAAAGGAAAAACTTTCTGCTCAATATTACATTTCTCCGATTTCTTTTTCGCTCCTCTCCTCCTTTGGTTTCACGATTGATGCCTCTTTTTATAGCCAAGCCATGACAAACTTTTCAATACACTCTTAGATATGAACTTGTCATGGCTGATTGTAGCCTTTTTATGCTTGGTTATGAGCTTCTGTTGTAGGTTAGTTATGGATCGGTTATAGTTTGTTGTAGCCGGTTGTGAGTCGGTTATCCTTTGTCATGGTAGATCATGTTTATACAATCTTTCTTTGGATAATTCAGTATTTGAACTTTTCTTGTCTGATATCTCCTTCATTGATGAACTATGAATTTTCTTATTACATTATGATATTTCCTGCAAAGAAAATTAAAATATTAGTATCTAAAAATCAACTAACTGCTTAATTTATACATGAAATTTTGTTTTAACAAGAAGTACCGAAAGTATCCACTTCAGCATGTGCGCAGACCTTCTGGGAGGAGGAGATCTATTGTGACGACCCGGCCTGTCGTCTCATGAGTTACCGCTTTGTTTCCCCTATTTCTGCTTCTTTATTCTTCGTTATCCGTATTTTATATAATCAAGTTGATTAGTTTGTGTTCAAAATGGATTTGGCAAGGAATGAGACACTTAGTCTCTTATAAGAAGGTTTAAGTTGGAAAAGTCAATCGGATGTTGACTTATGTATTAGAGGGATCGGATGTGAATTCCGATGGTTCGGTTAGCTTCGAGAGGTGATTTATGACTTAGGAGTGTGATCGGAATTGGTTTTGGAGGTCCAGTGTAGAATTAGGCTTGAATTGGCGAAGTTGATATTTTGGCGATTTTCGGTTGATAGGTGAGATTTTAATCCGGGGGTCGGAATGGAATTCTGAGAGTTGCAATAGCTTCGTTATGCCATTTGGGATGTGCGTGTAAAATTTTAGGTCATTCGGACATGGTTTTGTTGGATTTTTTTATCAAAAGTTTGTTTCGAAAGTTTTTAGAAAATTTAGGCTTGAATTCGATGTGAATTGGTGGATTTGGCGTTGTTTGAAGTGTTTTGAAGATTGGAACAAGTTTGAATGAGGTTTTAGGATGTGCTGATGCTTTTGGTTGAGGTCTCCGGACCTCGGGTGAGTTTCGGGTGGTCAATCGGGCTATTTTTGGAATTGGAATGTTGCAGATAAACAGTCCAGGTGTTGCAGACATTTAAGCCTTCGCGATCGCATGGGGTATATCGCGATCACGTAGAAGGAATTTGGAAGGCCAGAATTTTGACCTTCGCATTCGCGGAAGGCTGAGAGTTTGTGATTCGCATTTGCATGAGGTGGTCCGCATTCGCGTATAAGAAATGGGGGGGTCCAAGAGGAATTACTCTTCGCGTTCGCAGTCGATATCTCGCGTTCGCGTAGGTCTGGGGAGCTGAAGCATCGTGTTCACAGGGTATGTGTCGCGTTCGCGTAGCATGTTTTTGGGGTATTGGAAGTTTGCTCTTAGCGATCGCGAGGCTTGGGTCGCGATCTCGATGAAGAAAGGTCAGAACTGAGCAGAAAGTCTTTAAGTTATTTTATCCGCGATTTTGGTTCATTTTTCCTCCATAGTTCATCATTTTGAGAGGTTCTTTAGGGAGATTAAAGAGGTATTCAAGGAGAATCGATTGGAGGTAAGATTTTTTAGCCTAAATCTTGATTCTATTGTGAAATCTATCTAGGAATTCATGGAAACTTGAACAAAAATGGAAGAACTAGGGCTTGAAATTTTGGATTTTGATTTGGGATTTGAGGGGTCATTTGAACTCTGATTTTGGTGTTCTTTATATGCATAGACTCGTGAGGTGATAAAGAACCCGTTGATATAAAAATTTCTGAGTTTCGAGAAGTGGGCCCGGGGCTCGAGTTTTGCTAATTTCGGGATTTTTGATATTTTTTTATTGTTTTCGCTTGGGCTTTGTTCCCTTAGCATATTGTGACATATTCGTTATGATTTTGGATAGATTCAACGTGCATGGATGCCGATTCGAGGGGCAAAGGCGTCGCGAGCTAGAGTTTTAACTGATTCGAGGTGAGTAATGATTGTAAATGATGTTAGAGGGTTTGAAACCCCGAATTGCACATCGTAGTGCTATATTGAGGTGAGACGCGCTTGATGATGAGCGTGGGGTCGTTTACTATTGGGGATTGTGATTTGGTCCATCCCGATTAATGATTTTACCACGTATTTGACTGATACTTACTTGTTATCATCATGATTTGGGTTGATTGCCATATTTGGGCTTTGTGCCAACTATTTGAACCCTTCGGGGATTTTTATCACTATTTCCTCACTGTATTGACTTATTGCTTGAACTCAGTCATGTTGTTTCCACTGTTTTACAATTCAGCCACTTTTACTCATATTTGAGATTTAAATTATATTTTTAAATGATGTTTTGGGCTGAGAACTACTATTTTACTAATGCCCGATGGGCTTGTGATGATTTTCGGACTAAGTGCGGCTGAGGGCCATATGTGAGGATACACCGAGTGATATGAGGCCGAGGGCCTGAGATACATTTATAAGCCACGAGGTGGCTTGAGTGATGTGAGGCCGAGACCCGAGAGTTGATGCCACGAGGTGGTTTGATATTGCGCTTAGACCGTAAGGGGCCCCTCCAGAGTATGTACACCCCCAGTGAGCGCGGGTACCCATTGTAATCTGAGAGTGAGCCCGAGGGACTGATATTGTTCTGAGAGTGAGCCAAGGGGTTGGTACTATTCTGAGTTGTTGCCCGAGGGGGCCGATTTCTAAATTACCTGTTTTACTTGTTGAAAAAAGAAATTTACTTGATATTTCACTATTTTACTATTTTAAGTGACTTTACTGCTTCGGCATAGAATGATGTGTGTTTTCACGTATTTTCTTGCTTTCAGCCATTATTTATATTTATTACTCACTGGGTCGGAGTACTCACATTACTCCCTTCACCATGTATACAAATTCAAGCATAGCAGATTCCGCTCCTGAGTGTTGATCCTCCCAATCCAGGCGGTGTTTCGGAGACTACGAGGTCGCTATTGGCGTCCGCAGCCCCCGTGCCTCCCTTATCTTATTATTTACATGTTCTTCAAACTATTGTGTCGGATTTCATATTTAGTAGACTTGTATCAGGATTTATTAGTTGCTTATGACTTGTGACACCCCGGTTAGGGCTATGTCGGGATGGTTTCTTTTATTATTATCTATGTTTTCGCAAATTATTGCTATTAAATTATGTTTTAAACTGTTCTATGGTAATTAACTGCTTAAAGAGGTGTACTGTATTGGTCTGGCTGGCCTTGTCTTTACGAGAGGCGCCATCACGATCGGGTTCGGGTTTAGGGTCGTAACATCTATTTGATTTAAAATTTGGAGGAAAGCCATGGAGTATGTAGCACTTATCAATGCTATGTCCAGATTTCTTACAATATTTGCAGACAATAACAGACCTGTGAGGCTCAAAAGATCCCTTAAAAGTGGCACTAGACCTTTGAGGTTCAAAATTTATTTTGGGAGATGGAGGAGGCCGGAATACACCAGCACTGAAAGAAGCAGAATTGGAAGCAAATTCAGTTCCAGCAGAAACTTGTCTCTGCTTCTCATCAGATAGCAATATCCCATATACATTACCAATGGAAGGTAAGGGCTTCATCATAATGATGTTGCTTCTTGTTTGGACATAAGTGTCATTCAGTCCCATGAGGAACTAGTAGACCTTTTGTTCTTTATCCTCAGCAGCTTTACTCCCACAAGTACACATCTAAACTCGCCCACGAGACAAAGATGCAATCTCATCCCATAGTTCCTTAATTTTGTTGAAATATGATGCTATGTCCATAGACCCTTGGGAAATATGCGCCAGTTCCTTCTTTATTTCAAAGATCCTAGCACCATCAGCTTTCCCATACCTCTCTTCTAACTCGGTCCAAATATCCTTAGCGAACTCAGAGTATTCAACACCCCTGGATATTTCTTTGGACATAGAGTTAGTCAGCAAAGAGACAACAAGGTCATTGTGATGTTACCACTATCTAGCTAGAGGAGAACCTTCATGAGGTCTCTGAGAAGTACCATTAATGAAATCTAACTTGTTACAAATGGACAAAGCAACTAACACATTACGTTTCCAACTCCGATAGTAACTTCTATCAAAAGGACTAGAAACTAAGGAGGTTCCTAGTACGTCTGATGGATGAACATATAGAGGGTGACAAGGATGGGTGTAGTCATCTTCATGGAAAATTAGGCATGAAGGAGTGGAAAAAGTTGCATCAGCACTGGTGTTATTATCATTTGTTATTGCCTATTAGCCAACACAGCACATACATATTTATAGATCAAGTACGCATGCGATTCATAATAGAAAAGAAAAAAGTGATACGAGGTTACCAGCCTTTTCGCAACCGCAAAAGAGAAAACGGCCTTCTTAACAGAGCAAAAAAAGAAGAAACTTTGGCTTGAGTTCAAAAACCTAGCTCGGGATAAAAATCACGAAATCTTCAAATCTCATCAATAACCAAACAACTTGAGATCAAAAAATATTGAATACATGAGAATCCGATTGAGAAATCAACCAAAAATCAGTAGAAAATCCTAGATGAGTCGAACATTATCTGGAACGAGATAAAGCTTGAACTTGACGAAAAACAGGATCGATCGGAATTGAAGAACATGCCATAGAAGGATCTTTGCTCTGATACCATGTTAACTTTTGATATATCTCTTAGATTGAAAACACTGAGAATGAAAAATCAAGTATCTCCATTAGAGAGAAAGAAGAAGCTTCTCGATATTTTCTATTATGTGCTGTCTAAAAAATGAATGAATTGTTTTATACAAAATAATAGGTCTCAGATAAATACAAGATTGGGTTGGGTCTTATTACTAGCCCAAACTAAATAAATAAAAAATCAGCCACAATTAAATGGACCTAGTCCAACAAAGTTCACGACACGTACATAGTTAAATATTAAAAACCTTAAATATTGAACCAATTTAAATGTTGGATCTACCTCTGTTTACGTGTATGATCAATTTTTTTAAAATATTCTACCGTTTTGATAAATTTACTCACTATGTCTAACTAGGTATTCTGATGAATTTCTTCCTTTGCTTTTGGACGCAAGCAATGACGAAAGTCCATCAGTTAGACAGGTTTGGTTGCTGACAAGTTCTTTATTCAAGTGGTTGCTTCACTCTATGTTTTAACCAAACACCATTGATATCGTGTTCAGTATGCTCTTTATGTACTTGTGTTTTATGAGGAATATGGTGGTTCTGATTTCAAACCTGTTGTTAAAGGTATAATACCATGACAAAAGATGATGATACTTATATTGGAGTAGTATAATTTTTACTTACTAGTAATTCTCATGAAATGATTCAGAGGCTATTTCAAGGATCAATGTAGTGATAATGCATTTTCGAGCTCGTGAACCTGAGAATTAAAGTGCATTTGATAATGATGTTTATGCACTTGGTAAGATTCGTCAGTTTCATTGGGAAAATATTGACTCATCAGCTTAGGTTTGTCCTTCTCGAAATCGCTAATGTTTATTTATTTATGCATTCTTAAGCCTACAGGTTATATATGCTTATGTTGGAATTATTTTTTTTTTTTCTGTTTATCCTATAGTTGACTCCTTTGTACTATGTAATCTTGTTATAATTTCTTCATAATTCTAATTCCAAATATTTGGTAGACTATTCCAGTTTGGCTAAACTGCACCTATAAAGGGTGACATGACTGCAGCCAAATATGTTCATGACCAACTATGTTCAATGGTTGAAAGGTACTGGATTAGTTTGCTCTACTTTTCATCCTTATTCGGTCTTCACTTTACAATATCAGGACATGATTAGAAATGTTTTCCACAGATAAAGTTGTGTTCTTAGTTCTAGCATGCATTTTGATCCAAATAAATTTCTCAATATCACATCTTGGGAAAACTATGCAATCATTAGTCAAACAAACTACTTGAAGTATTTATATTTTTAATATCATAAATGGAGTAATATTATGTAATGACCCGGCCTGCCGTTCTAAGAGTTATAGCCACGTTTTCCCTATCTATACTTATTTATGTGTTTTTCAGCCGCGTTGAGTTGTATCGAATTGGTAGGTTTAGGTTCGGAGTAGTTTTGGAGTGAAATGATCACTTAGTCTCTTAATTAGAAAGCTAAGTTAGAAAAGTCAACCGGAAGTTGACTTATGAGTAAATAAATTCGGATTTGGATTTTTATAATTTAATTAGCTTCGTTGGGTGATTTTAGATATAGGAGTGTGTCCGAAATATAATTTGGAGGTCCATGGTAGAATTAGGCTTGAATTGGCGAAAGTTGAAAGTTTAGAAGTTCTTAGGCTTGAATTTGAGGTTGATTTGGTGTTTTGGTATTGTTTTGGATGTTCCGAAGGTTTGACTAAGTTCGGGTAGTGATATATGACTTTTTGAAATTATTAGTTGAGGTCTCAAGGGCCTTGGATGAGTTTTGGATAGGTTTGGGTTGTGTTGCGCTCGTTTTTCTTATGTTTCGACGTCGTTTCTTCAAGCATAAATGATATCATATTGAACAAATGAGCTCCAATTTTTTTTTGATTGAAGCATTATATCCTTATCGTAATTACGGACCCATAGAAAAATGAATCATCGAATTTGGACATTGTATGAGAATTTTATGATCATTTTACTAAAAATTAGGTTGCTTGATTTTTCCAAGTAATTATAAAATTGCCACTGACGATGTATTTAAAAATCTGCACTATTCGCAAATATTAAAACCTACATATCTCATTCATTATAAGTTCAAATTGAGTGATTCAAAAGTCTAACTTGACTAGAATTTCACAAGGAATCCATTGGAGGCATAAAATACGAATTTCAGGATCGTTTAGCACAAAAAAAGAGGCAAAATAGCTTGCAGAAAAAATATATAAAACTAGGATTTATTCGTTCGGTCATATTTTGAGTTGGGGAGCTCGATTTGGGCGATTTTGGAGGCGATTTTCAGTATATGGATTGGTGAAAGTGTTCTCTACTCGATTTTGGTTATATTTCATGAATCCACCATCGTTTTTGGGATTTGATTGATGATTTCAAAGTGAAATTGAGGGAGTTAGGGTTTGAGTTTTGGAGAGTTTTAAGTGAGGATTTGAGGGACCAACGGAGTCCGATTTTGATAAGTTTTATATGGTTAGACTCGGGAGAGAACGAGAATTTTGACTCTTCCATTTTTGACTGATTTCAAGACAGGCCGATTTTGGATTTCTGGCATATTTATGTAGTTTTTCTTGTGAAATTCGATTCTTTAGACTATGTTGATAGTAGTATTCTAATTATGGATAGATTCGGAGCTTTTGGAGAACGAGCCCAGAGACGAGGGCATCCTAGAGTAGGATTTTACGCGGTTGAGGTAAGTAATAGTTTTAACTCTGGCTTTGAGGGTATAAACCCGGAGAATTTGATATCATGTGATTGTTTGGAGGTGATACCCATGCTAGGTGACGGCCGTGTGGGTGTGTCACGAACCAAAACCCAAACCCGATCGTGATGGCGCATCTCGTGAAGACAAGGCCAGCCGACGCTTACTCTAATTTAGTTCTAACATTTTAATAAATCAATAAGTCATTTATAAGGATGAGTAATCCAATCCTTTAGGTAGTCAACAATACAATTCTATAAACATGAGGAATAACAACCCAACTCAGCCCGACATCGGGGTGTCACTAGTCATGAGCATCTATTAGAGTATAAATACAACTACAAAGTCTGAAATATACAAAACAGGACTGATGAACAAAAAGGGAGAAAAGCGGTACTGCGAACGCTGACAGCCACCTTGCTAAAACTCCGATAACCTTGCCTCCAATTACCAAAACCCATTGTTGGGTGTATAAATACCTGCATCTGCACACAAGGTGCAGGGAGTAAAGTGAGTACTCCAACTCAGTGAGTAATAAGGGTAAATAACAACTGAGCAGTAAGAAATCACGTAAAGCAAGCCATCATGCTATGTAGGAGCAGTGTAAACCCTTTGAGAAAAACAGTGAAACTGTGAAATCTTTAGAAATATCTTAGCTCAGTTTAAAACCTCTTTTGAAAATGTCTTTTTCCAACAGTTAAGCAAATGAATGCAAAACAAGTAGTGCAAACAAGCACAGAAGTCAGCCCCTCGGGCACAACGCTCCGTTAACAGATAACGCCAGGATATCAGGTAATTATTGCAAGAAGTAGCATAAAAGTGCAGAAATATTATGACAGATAATACAGATAAGAACAAATGCATGAGTGCAATGCAATGCATATGACGGTACACTCTGGTACCCACTGCACCGTGCAGCCCAAGCCATCCATTTATTTATCGTCGACGGCGCTCACTGGGGGTGAGTACAGACTCTGGAGGGGCTCCTACAGCCCAAGCACAATATCAAGCCATCTCGTGGCATCAACCAGGCTCTCGACCTCAATATCAATATAATCAACCAGGCTCTCGGCCTCAATATCAAAATAACAAGTAGAAATATGCCCCTTGGGCTCAGTATCAGTAACTCAGAACAGTATCAGCCCCTCGGGCTCACTCTCAGAACAATATCATATAATAATCGTTGCGGCGCGCAGTCCGATCCATATATCCTCACAATACAGGCCCTCGGCCTTACTCAGTCAACATAATCACATAAGCCACTCGGGCAACAATAAAAAAAGATGCTCAGCCCAAAAATATTTTTAGTAAAATCATTTCGAGTGTTTAAGGCATAATAACTTGGCTGAGTTTTTAAAACAATGGAAAATGCATGACTGAGTTCAAATATATATAATTAAATCAGTGAGGAATTATCGACAATAATCCCCGAAGGGTTCAAATAATTGGCATGAAGCCCAAATATGGCAATCAGCCCAAATTATGATGATAACAAGTAGTTCCAGTCAAATACGCATTAATTTCATCAATCGGGACGGACCAAGCCACAATTCCCAACGGTGCTCTACCCCATGCTCGCTATCCGACGTGCAAGTCACCTCAATACAGCACTATGGTGTACAAATCTGGGGTTTCAAATCCTCAGGATGTCATTTACAAACATTACTCACCTCGAACCGGCTATTTCTTTAACTCGCGACGCCTTTGCCCCTCAAACCGGCCTCCATGCGCGTAGAATCTATCCAAAATCAGAGCGAATACATCACAATATGCCATTGGAACAATACCCAATCGAAAACAATCGAAAAATAGTAAAAATCTCGAAATTAGCAAAACCCAAGCCCCGGGCCCACGTCTCGAAATTCAGAAAAATTAACATCAACGGATTCCTTATCTCGCCACGAGTCTATGCATATAAAATTTACCAAAATCGGACATCAACTCGACCCTCAAATCTTCAAATCTTATTTTCAAATCCCTAGACCTAAATCCTCCATTTATACCTCAAAAACATGTAATCTAGTCGGATTATTCAATGATAATTCAATGTTATGGAGTAGAAATGATCATAAGTGACTTACCTCAAGATTTTTCGTGATTTCTTGCTCAAAAATCGCCCCAAGCCGTGTTCTTTCACCAAAACAAAAGGTCAAAAATGAGCAGAAAACGCAGCAGCTTTAATAACCCAGTTCCGGTCACTAAAAGTCTCATTCCCGTCGCTAAAAGTGAAGAATCTGGTTGCTAAAGGTGCGCACCAGATCCTGCTGCACCAGCAATATTTATTTTCACTAAAAAGGCTCTAACTCCACCATACGAACTCGGAATTCGATGATTCTTGTTCCTATGAGTCAAAAATAATGATACGAATATAGTCCTTCAATCGAAACTCAATTCGGAGCTCGTTTGCTCAGTGCGATATCCATTTTTCTCGTTAAACAATTAACAGATGTTTCGCGTCAAAAACCCAATCGTGACTTAATGAAATTAGACCAAACTTTCCAGATCAGTCCTATAATTCATTATCAAAATTTCGGAAGTCTTGAAATCAAATTTCGATCTCTAGAACTAAAAATGGACCTTTGGATCATTACATGCTTATGCTCAAAACGGCAAAAATCTTCTAAAAACTCTTCCAAAACTTATCCGAGCCTCATGTGACCCCGACCAAACATGCCAACATACCCCATAACATTATTCAAACTTGTTCCAATCAACAAAACACCTCAAACAATATCAAAACCATCAATTCATATCGAATTCAAGCCTAAGTTTTTCAAAAACTTCCAAAACACGCATTTGATCTAAAACCCGACCAAATCACCTCCGAATGACATGAAATTTTTCACACACATCCCAAATCACATAATGAAGCTACAAAAACTCTCGGAATTCCATTCCGACCCTCAGATCAAAATCTCACCTATCAACCGAAAATCGCCAAAATACTAACTTCGCCAATTCAAGCCTAATTCTATTCCGGACCTCCAAAACCAATTACGATCATGATCCTAAGTCAAAATCACCTAACTGAGCTAATCGAACCGTCGGAATTCACATCCGAGCCCTCTAACTCATAAGTCAATGTCTGGTTGACTTTTCCAACTTAAGGCTTCTTAAAAGAGATTAAGTGTCTCATTTCTTATTAAAACCATTTCAAATCAACTCGATTACACAAGATATGAATAATGAAGCATAAGGAAAGTGAAACTGGGAAGAACGGGGTGGTAACTCACGAGACGACAGGTCGGGTCGTCACAGGGTGTATACCTCGAGGGATTGAGACTTGATCTGTCCCGTGAGGCTGCGAGGCCTAATAGCTATTATCTGTGGTTATGTGTTTACTTGTTGTTGAACTTGTTTGCCTTCATGTTAGAGATAATGCTTAGGCTTTATTCATGCTCACATTATTTGTACTCAGTCATAGAAATTATTGTACATGTTTACCTCAGTCTCTATTATTTGCTAATATATTGTGATACTTGATGTGGGTTGTATTCCCTTATTTGTTGATGATGGTGAGGCTAGTGAGGTACATGATTGAGTAAGACCGAGGGCCTGATTGTGAGGATATTAATACCATAGCGTGTGAGTTATCTGCGTAGCACGTGAGTTGACCGTGCGGGTCCAGGTATTTATATCATAGCGCGTGAATTGTCCGCGTAGCACGTGTTGAGTGTATTGAGTGTTGAGTGTGGAGTGTTGAGTGCGAGTGCTGAGTGATGGAGTGATATTGCTGTGAGGTTGCATTTACATTTGTGATTGCTGCATTTACTTGTTAATTTCTTTGTGGCATTTATTGGTTTTATGGAATTTACCTGTTTATTTATGTTTATTGTAAATTGTGAAAATAAATAATTGGATTGTTTTGATTAGCTCGTCACTACTACTCAGTTCTTTAGTTATTTATGTTACTACTGAGGTAGTTGTACTCATATTACACCCTGCACTTTATGTGCAGATCCAGGTGAGTTAGAGCGCAGCGATCCTTGAGTTCTGGCCGGCTATCTATGGAGATTGCAAGGTAGCTGCTAGTGTCCGCAGGACCTTGTTACTCCTTTTGTCATTTCTTCTTTTGGACAGTTAGAAAGATTATATATCTTAGTTTATAGTTTTAGACGCTCATGACTTAGTGACATCCCGATGTTTGGAGCCCGTATCCGTATTTTTTAATTATATTTAGAGTTGATTTAGTTTATGAAAAATTTTAAATGTTGGAAATGTTTAATTAATTCCTTATAATCAGTTTACTAGTAATATTTTAGGAAGTAGGCTTGCCTTGTAACACGATAGCCGCCTTCATGGTTAGATTTTGGGTCGTGACATATTATGATCTAAATTGACTTCTATTAAAGTTTTTGAACTAATACACAAACTCATATAGTAAAATCCTTTCTATATAGTCCTCACTCTTTTACCGAATTTTTTCACGTACAGGTTAGGCGGAGAACTTATTGGTCCCAACTATCAGTACATTCTAAAAATTATTTCAAGAGGTTAGTCTGAAATCAAAATTATTAAATGTTAGATTGAGTTGTTCATTTGTGATGGATATAAAGAATTTGGAACTGCGATTATTTTTTTCTTGCAGGAAAAGCATTTAGACCTTTTGATATTTTACAAATTACATTTGTCCTATTTCTCATTTGTATTTTTTTTTTTTTTTTTTTGTATAAATTTGACTATCAGATATATTTATCTGATAATAATAAGATTTCTGTGTTTCTTTCCCTTTGATTTAAAATTCATGGAAAAAGTTGATTGATCGATCAGCCAATACGATTGTCCCATAATATTGTGGAATGGTGGCATCTTATCAAACTAAATTTTATGTATATGTACACATTCAGTAATTGCATGTTGCTTCTTCTGTAGGTTATGTGCTCTGAAATTGATCTTGCTACATAAGAAACTATAAATCGCATGACTAATTTATTTAGGCATCTTCAGCAAACACTATCACCAGCCGCCATGAAATCAGCATTGACATATCTTTTGCCAAGACAAGAAATGAAATTGAAATTCATTCTATCACCTCGAGAAGATTTTAACTTTTAACCAATTCAATGAAACCACTACTACTGTAAACATTTTGATGATCAATATTCTTCCAATGTAATTTCCCTTATTCTGAGTCCTATGCTGGTGTATTCCAGCTTTGGTTAAATTGTTTGTCAATAAAAGCTGATCTGAATGAAGCCAAACATGTTATTGAACAGTTGTGTTCAATGGTCTAGTTTTTATCCTCATTTACTCTTAAGTAATTCAAGTCTTGATTTTATTACCTTAAAACTGTCCATTAAGGGGTCGTTTGGCAGGATGCATTAGATAAAATAATGCATGTATTAGCTTTGTGTATTAGTAATACGTTATATGATACACTTTTTAAACGTATGCATTAATTATTCAAGCATTAGTTATACACCATATTTGGTATTATCCTATGCATAACTAATGCATACGAAATCATGGTATTAACAATGCAATGGGTTTTAATGCATGCATTAACTTAGTTAAAGACAAAAATGTCCTTCAAAATTTATGCTTGACTAAAATATGCTATTATATTAATGCAACTTTGAAATAATCCACGAAAGTGAGAAATAAATAGATACTTAGCATATTTTTTTATAAATAAATATTAAGTTCTATACTACGATATAGGTAGACAAATCAAATAATTTTTTTAACCCTTTTTCGTATAAACACACACACACACACACACACATATATATATATAAAAGATAAAGTGATGGACTGGTTATGAGGGTATTTTTATAAATAAATAATTCTTTTAAAAATTATAAATATTTTAATACATCAAACCAAACAATAGATAAGAAATATGTAAGCATAATCAATACCAGCATAACTAATATAAATATAATTAACACTACAAAAAAGCTGTGAATTTGCGACGGTTTGTTATGCGTTTTATGGTGGTACGCTAAACACAAAATTGGTGAAAAATGGCAGTTCTCGTAAACACCGTAATCGCGTGCGCCACAAAGTGATTACGACGGTTTTTGGAAATTCGCCACAAATATGCATTGCATAAAACAGCGTTTAAGTTTTGTATATACTGGCGGTTTGTAACCGCCTCTATTTTTATCTGACAACATCTATTTTACTAGCAGTTTGAAACAGGTAATTCCAAAGCCACCATAACTTCTCTAACGTTTTAATTCATTTTTACATTTTTCAACACCCTATTACTTTGTAGTAATAGTTTTGACACAATATAATAGAAAGATTGATTACATAAATGACTTTTCGTATATAAAAACCATAAGTAATTCAATACAACATCATCAAATGTATTATAATTTAAGGAGTAATACTTTACATCAATTCAGCACAATAACGAAAATACTGTAATAAATCCTAACTAGAGATATTGTTCACCGAATACTCGCATACATAGTTATTTCTATCTAGTAATCTTTATCCTGTGCCTACAAAAAAAATTGAAGCAACAAGCAATAAGTAACCAAAATTCAATCATGATGGATACAGAAGAATGGTAGTAATTGAATTTTTTCAATGCAATTAAAATATTAGACCGTCTTTGGTCTCAAAATTCCCTTATTCATCAAAGGAGAGATTAAGTTCAACCACAACATATATGTTATATAACTAAGCAACTAAGTAAAAATCGACTTCAGGCATTTCTAAAAGGAACACCAAAATGAACTGATGGAACAAGAGTGCCAGCAAATTTTCCAAAATAACCTAGGATGAACACTGCTTCAACGCCTAAAGGCTCTTTCCTTTTCCTATTGCGAAAATGTCCATTGCCAAACCACTAATAGCAAACTTAGCAGGAAAGCAACAATCCAGTACATAAAGAATCAATTTTGTATACCAAAGATGACCCTAGAGGAGGTCCCTCCGGTACCACCATGCCTAAAATAAAAGTACCAAAAGCAGCAGGTTGTCCAAGAGACTCCACGACAAATCCACAGATCAAAACTATATCATAGCTACCACTAGAAATTGGCTTTCCTTCATAGAGCCTTTTTCAGGTATAGTCCTAGCAATGTGCTGCACAAATGTCCTTACTTCAAACACAACTACTATCAAGAAAGTGCCTATCCATGCAATGCACAATGCTCCATCAGGCATCATATGGTAAACATCTGTATTTTTACAATAGCAGAAATTCAAACGGGTGGAACACTCTAAGAATAATGAGAGCATCAATACCTCGGATAGTAGGAAACTTTAATTTTGTGCCATGGGTCTTATTGAGATCGTTGTAGCAGGATCCTATGCCGTAATCCTACATAAATCCTTAATGTTACTTCCACAAACGGAAAAACATCAAAAAACATAAATGCGCACAATTAAAAAAAGCTTCAGTCCCATTGGACCAGGCTTACTTAAAATTGAGAATAGCAACAATAAAATGAAAGCATAGGAGAAGAACGGGATGTAATTACCCTTGAAGCGTGAACACAATGGGACTCGAGAAACCTCTGCAAGACACTATGCAGCCTTGCATTTTTTCACAGTTACCAAACTTCAATCACCACCTAATCTCCATTCATAAAATCTATTCTCATCACTTCAATTCCCAAGTTTACAGAGTTGACAAACTAAAAACTAAGAGATTAATCACTGAAGCACACCCCAAATTAATTAAAACATTTATCCATAGATAGAAAAGTAAAAAGATAAAGTGTAACGATCCGGCCGGTCGTTTTTGGAATTTACGTCCCGATCCCCTATTAACTGTTTTCTTCAAGTTTATTTCTGCTATTTTAATTTGCCGGGATGTTCGGTTTTGAGTTTCAGAGAATTTTGGAACACTTAGTCCCTAAATGAGAGCTTAAGTGTTGGAAAATTGACCCTAATCGGAACAGTGTGAAGACGGCTTCGAAATGAAAATCTGATGATTCATTAGCTCCGTTAGGTAATTTCGGATTTAGGGGTGTGGTCGGATTGTGTTTTGGAGGTCCGTAGCTAAATTAGGCTTGAAATGCCGAAAGGTCGAATTTTAAAGTTTCCGGTTCGATAGTGAGATTTTGATTCGAGGGTCAGAATGGGATTCCGAAAGTTGCAGTAGTTCCGTCATGTCATTTGGGATGTGTGTGTAAAATTTTTGGTCATTCGAACATAGTTTGGTTAGGTTTTTGATCGAAAGCATATTTTGAGAAAATTTGGAGTTCTTAGACTTAAATCCTTGATTAATTCGAATTTCCGATGTTGTCTTAGGTGGTTTAAGGATTGGTACAAGTTTGAATGAGGTATTAGGTGTTATTTGTGCCTTTGGTTGACGTCCCAGGGGCCTCGGGTGTGTTTCAGATGCTCAACGGGTCATTTTAGAACTTAGAAGAATTGCAGAAAATATTGCAGCAGCCCAGTTCTGGTTTCCTTCTTCGCATTCGCGAGTGGCGTATCGCGTTCGCGTAGAGGAGCTGGGATGGGGGGAAAAATTTTGTTTCGCGTTCACGAAGCTCATCCCGCATTCGCAAAGGAGTGTGGTCTTGAGATACGCATTCGCGATGTACTGGAAAGCTGAGCTTCACGTTCGCGGGTAAGGAGTCGCGTTCGTTAAGAAGGAAAAACGGTCAACGACAATTTCTGCTTCGCGAACGCGAGGCTTTGACCGCGTTCGCGATGAAAGATTTTAAATGGCTGGACAGAATGTTTGAAAGGCTTATTTTCGTGAGTCTTAGCCTAGTTTTCTCCCTTGTTAGGCGATTTTGAAGCTTTTTGAAATGGGTTGAAAAGGGATTCAAGGGGAATCACTTGGAGGTAACATTTTTGACTTCATAACTCGTTTATATGTGATTAAAGACCTAATTAGTGATGAGAATTTTGAGAAAATGGGTAATTAGGGCTTGAGTTTAAGAGGCCTTTAAATGAGGATTTGAGGGGTCATTTGGACCCCGATTTAAGTGTTCTTGGTATGTATGAACTCGTGAGAGTATGAGGATTCCAAAAATGTTACCTGATTCCAAGACGTGGGCCTGAAAGGCGTTTTGGTCATTTTACCTAATTTGGCGCATTAGCTTAGAATTTAATTATAGAGTCAGTTACTTGAAGTGTTTTTTTTTTATTTT
>MU749094.1:66828-79532 GCA_026770625.1 Nicotiana glauca | reverse complement strand
TTGCACCGGGTGTCCGAGTCTCTTCGAGCCCCGACTAATCCCGGGGGTGCACAGGCCCTCGGCAAGGAATTTCCCGCAAGTGCACCACGGTTAATTCAGGTTTTACCCAGTCCGATGGCCCTCAGAAATTGTTTGCACCAGTGGGTTTCGAACTTGAGACCTTGAAAGGGAGCAAACCCCAAGGCTCAAGTCAATTGCCACCAGGCCAACCCCTGAGGGTTAGTTACTTGAAGTGTTATTTATATTATGCAAATGAATTTAATAGATTTGGGCCATTTGGAGTTCGGATACTCGTGGCAAAGGCGTGGTTTCGAGTTGGTTTGAGCTTTATTCGAGGTAAGTGGCTTGTCTAACCTTGTGTGGGGGACTTTTCCCCTTAAAATTGATATTGTGGTAATTGAAATGCCTCGTACGTGAGGTGACGAGCGCGTACTTGTGCTAATTGTTGGAAATCCAGTTTTCTTAAAAATAGATTTGAATTCTGTTCTTCCTTCCTTGCTTACACTGTTTGGACATTAAACCTGTTATAGCTTAGAGAAGCATGTCTACTTGACTAAATTGACATTATCTGTCTTAATTGTACTACGTGAATCATACTAGGTTAGGATTGCCTGCTTCACCTTTATGTGAATTTGGTTGGATTGAATTTTTGTTGTTGCTGTGTATTTACTTTGGGACTACAGAACAGTATTCCGAGAGATCCCCTGCACTTTATTTTGGGACAACGGGACGGTATCCCAGGAGCTCCCCTGTATGTTTACTTTGGAACTACGGAATTTCATTCCGGGAGATCCCCCTGCACATTTATGAGTTGGACTACGGGACTGTACCCGGGAGATCCATTAGACATGATATTTATATTTGGGGACTATAGGATTGTATCTTGGGAGATCCCCGGTCGTTATCTCGGAGTTGAGTTATGTTCTTTTACTGTGTTTTACTTTTCTTTGTAATAGTTGTTGTCCTTTATATCTTGTGTTATTTAATTACACTGTCATTTCACACTATTAAACATGTATCTTATTTAACCTCGTAGGACCCTGACCTTCCTCGTCACTACCTAACCGAGGTTAGGATTGGCACATACTAAGTACCCCTATGGTGTACTCATGCTCTTTGCATGCTTTTCATGTGTAGATCCAGGTACTGCTGCACAGGCCTACCATTCTTGCGGCAGGGAGAGCTTTTGGAGATTTCGAGGTGCATCTGCCGCGTCCGCAGATAGAAGAGTATCCCTCTTTATTCTATCTTGTAGTGTTAGCTCTTCTATCAGACTATTTATGTAGACATTCCGGAGTTAGAGCACTTTACTATATTTCTCTCAACTTGTGTTTCCGTGAGTCTCCGGGTTTTGGGATAGTACTGTAGAAGTTTGAGATATTATGCTATATGTGCCTAGTGGCATTTTACATTTCGTTTCCATTTTGTTAAATCTTGGTTTTTAAGTTATAATTTCCGCAAGGTTTCGATTGTTTTTCTGCACTTGTTAGACTTACCTAGTCGTAGGGCTAGGTGTCGTCACGACAGTTCACGGAGGGCGAACTGGGGTCATGACAAGTTGGTATCAGAGCTCTAGGCTCATAGGAGTCACAGTACACGGGCCGGTTTATTAGTCTCGCTGATCGATACGGAGGCGTCTGTATTTATCTACGAGAGGCTATGTAACTGTTAGGAAAAAATTTCACTTCCTTTGATTTCCTTGTCGTGCGAGATTTTTAATATCACAACTAAACTTATATCTTTCTATTCTCTCACCGATGGTGAGGACACGCACTACCCGAGAGGATCAGGCACTTGCGCCCCCTACTATAGCCGTCAGAGGCTGGGGCTGGGGTAGAGGCTGAGGACGCGCTCGTGGTGCAGCCAGAGCACCCATGCGAGCTGCCGCCGAGGCACCACCAGCAGTACCAGCCGGAGTCCAAACACCCGATGCGTCTACCACTATTACTCCAGCACTCTAGGAGACTTTGGCACAGTTTATGAGTATGTACACCACTTTGGCTCAGGCAGGGTTGCTTCCCCTTGCTGCAGCCGCATCCCAGGCCGGGGGTGGAGTACAGACTCCCGCCGCCCGCACTCCTGAGCAGCGAGTACATGTTGAGCAGGTCCTAGAGGTTATACCTGCGCCGCCTGCAGTACCAGTTCAGCCCGACGATAGGGCAGCAGCTTCAGAGGATGAACAGCGGAGACTTGAGAGGTTCAAGAAATATGATCCTCCGGTATTCAGTAGGTTAGCATCAGAGGATGCCTTGGGATTTCTGGAGGAGTGCTACAGTATTCTCCGCACTATGGGTATATCAGGATCGAGCGGGGTTTCTTTCACTACTTTCCAGCTTCGAGGAGCCGTCTATCAGTGGTGGCGTGCTTACGAGTTAGACAGTCCGGATGAGGCAGCTTCCCTGACTTGGGCTTAGTTTTCAGATATGTTCACGAGGGAGTATGTCCCCCAAAGTCTTAGGGATGCCTGGTGCGCGGAGTTTGAGCGTTTGCGCCAAGGTACTATGATTGTCTCGGAGTATGCTGTCCATTACATTGATCTGGCTAGACATGCCCCAGCTTTGGTCTCTACGGTCCGCGAGAAGGTTCGCCAGTTCATTGAGGGGCTTATTCCCAACATCAGATCTAGCATGGCTCGTGAGTTGAGACGGTTGTGTCTTATCAGCAGGCGGTGCGCATTGCTAGGAGGATTGAGGGTATGCATGCTAGGGACAGGGAGGAGAGGGAGGCCATGAAGTCTCGAGAGTTGGGCCATTTTTTAGGTGCCCGTGCCCCAGCTGCAGGTCGTCATGGTAGGGTTCATATGGGTCGCCCCATTCATTCAGCCCTTCCAGCAGCCAGTGATATTCCAGCTCCACCTAGGCCTCAGGAGCCTTATTATGCACCTCCAGTCTCTAGTGCGCCTCCTACACGAGGTGGTTCCAGTGGTCAGTTCAGCAGACCTGGCTCGAGCCAGTCACAGCCGCCACGTCCTCCCAGAGCTTGTTTTGGGTGTGGTGACACTCGCCATATAGTGAGGGATTGCCCCAGACTTAGAAGATGTGCACCTCCACAGACCCCTCAGCCACAGCAGGCCTCACAGAGCTCTCAAGCTATGGTTCCAGCACCAGTTGCTACTCCACCGGCCCAGCCAGCTAAGGGTGGAGGTCGGGGAGGTAGAGGTCTCCCTCGAGGGGGAGGCCAAGCCAGATATTATGCTTTTCCGGGCCGTACAGAGGCCCCGCCTCCGATTCTATCATCACAGGTACTATCTTGGTTTGTCACAGAGATGCATCGGTTCTATTCGATCCAGGCTCCACTTATTCTTATGTGTCTTCTTATTTTGCTACATATTTGGGTGTACCTCGGGATTCTTTGAGTTCCCCAATTTTCGTTTCTACTCGTGTGGGAGATTCTCTTATTGTGGACCGCGTTTACCGGTCATGTTTGGTTATTCTTGGTGATTTTGAGACCAGAGCTTACTTATTATTGCTCAGTATGGTTGATTTTGATATTATTTTGGGCATGGACTGGTCGTCGCCCCACTATGCTATTCTTGATTGTCACGCCAAAACCGTGACACTGGCCATGCCAGGTGTACCGCGTATTGAGTGGAGGGGTGCCTTAGGCCACACTCCCAGTAGAGTTATCTCTTTCCTTAAGGCTCAGCGTATGGTTGAGAAAGGTTGTGATGCATACTTAGCTTATGTGAGAGATGCCAGTATGGATACTCCTTCTATTGATTCAGTCCCAGTAGTACGGGATTTCCCTGATGTGTTTCCAGCTGATCTTCCAGGCATGCCACCCGATAGGGACATTAATTTTGGCATTGATCTGTTGCCGGGCACTCAGCCCATTTTTATTCCTCCATACCGTATGGCTCCTCCTGAGTTGAAGGAATTGAAGGAGCAATTGCAGGAATTGCTTGATGAGGGTTTTATTCGGCCCAGTGTTTCACCTTGGGGTGCTCCTGCATTGTTTGTGAAGAAAAAAGATAGTTCTATACGTATGTGTATCGATTATCGCCAGTTGAAGAAGGTTATAGTGAAGAACCGGTCATCCTTTGCCTCGTATTGATGATCTGTTTGACCAGCTTTATGGCGCACGGGTGTTTTCTAAGATTGGTTTGCGCTCAGGTTACCATCAGTTGAAGATTCGGGAGCCAGTTATCCTGAAAACTGTCTTCAGGACTCGGTATGGTCATTACAAGTTCCTTGTTATGTCATTTGGGTTGACCAATGCCCCAACAGCTTTTATGCATTTGATGCACAGTGTATTCTGGCCATATCTTGACTCTTTTGTCATTGTCTTTATTGATGACATCCTTGTGTATTCCCGGAGTCGGGGAGAGCATGAGCAACACTTGAGGACAGTGCTCCAGACCTTGAGAGAGAAGAAGTTGTATGTTAAGTTCTCAAAATGTGAATTTTAGTTGGATTCCGTGGCATTCTTGGGTCATGTGGTCCCAAGAGAAGGTATTTAGGTGGATCCGAAGAAAGTGGAGGCCGTGCAGAGTTGGCCCAGACCATCCTCAGCTACAGATATCCATAGTTTTCTTGGCTTGGCGGGTTATTACCGTCGATTTGTTCAGGGATTTTCATCGATTGCAGCCCCTATGACTAGATTGAACTAGAAGGGTGCTCCTGACGAATGTGAGGCGAGCTTTCAGAAGCTCAAGACAGCCCTGACTACAGCCCCAGTTTTGATATTGCCTACCGGTTCGGGGTCTTATACTGTCTATTGTGATGCCTCGAGAGTAGGCCTTTGGGTGATATTGATGCAGGATGATAGGGTGATTGCCTACGCGTCTAGACAGTTGAAGATACATGAGAAGAATTATCCTATCCATGATCTTGAGTTAGCTGCCATTGTTCATGCCTTGAAAATCAGGCGTCATTACTTGTACGGAGTGTCTTGTGAGATATATACTGATCACCGGAGTTTGCATGTTCAAGCAGAAGGATCTTAATTTGCGTCAGAGGAGGTGGCTAGAGTTGCTGGAGGATTATGACATCACTATCTTGTATCACCCGGGCAAGGCCAATGTGGTGGCCGATGCTTTGAGCCATCGGGTAGAGAGTTCGGGGAGTTTGGCTTATTTACCGGCAGCAGATAGGCCTATGGCGATGGATGTTCAGGCCCTAGCCAGCCAGTTTGTGAGATTAGATCTTTCAAAGCCCAGCCGGGTTCTAGCTTGTGTGGTCTCTCGGTCTTCCTTGTTTGATCATATCAGGGAGCGGCAGTATGATGACCCTCATTTGTTTGTCCTCAAGGACAGTGTTGCATGGCGATGCTCGAGATGTGACCATTGGTGATGACAGAGTATTGAGGATGTAGGGTCGAGTTTGTGTACCCAATGTCGATGGGCTTCGAGAGTTGATTCTAGAGGAGGTCCACAGTTCGCGGTATTCCATTCATTCGGGTGCCGCGGAGATGTATCAGGATTTGAGGCAGCACTACTGGTGGAGGCGGATGAAGAAGGATATAGTTGGGTTTGTAGCTCGGTGACTTAATTGTCAGCAGGTGAAGTATGGGCATCGGAGACCGGGTGGATTGCTTCAGCAGATAGAGATTCCGGAATGGAAGTGGGAGCGGATCACCATGGACTTCGAATCTGGACTCCCACGGACTTTGAAGAAGTTCGATGCTATTTGGGTTATTGTGGATCGGCTGACCAAGTCCGCGCATTTCATCCCTGTGTGTACTACCTATTCCTCGGAGCGGTTGACGGAGAATTATATCCGGGAGATTGTCTGTCTGCATGGTATTCCAGTTTCCATTATTTCAGACAGAGGTACTCAATTCACATCGCGATTCTGGAGAGTCATACAGTAAGAGTTGGGTACTGGGTGGAGTTGAGCACAGCACTTCACCCTCAGACGGACGGGCAGTCCGAGCGCACTATTCTTGAGGATGTGCTCCGTGTTTGTGATTGAGTTTGGAGGTTCTTGGGATCAGTTCTTGCCACTGGCGGAGTTTACCTAGAACAATAGCTATCAGTCCAGCATTCAGATGGCACTGTATGAGGCCTTATATGGTAGGCGATGTAAATCTCCGTTGGGTTGGTTCGAGCCGGGTGAGGCCGGATTGTTGGGCACAGATTTTGTTCAGGATGCTTTGGAGAGAGTCAAGGTGATTCCGGATAGACTCCGTACAGCCTAGTCCAGACAGAAGAGTTTAGCGGACCGGAAGGTTCGTGATGTTTCCTACATGGTTGGAGAGAGGGTTCTGCTTCAGGTTTCGCCTATGAAGGGCGTTATGAGATTTGGGAAGAAAGGGAAGTTGAGTCCGAGGTTTATTGGCCCTTTTGAGATATCGAGGCGCGTTGGGGAGGTCGCTTACGAGCTTGCCTTACCTCCCAGCTTGGCAGTTCACCTGGTATTTCATGTTTCTATGCTCCGTAGGTATCACGGTGATCGCTTACGAGAGGGTTTTGCTTCAGGTTTCGCCTATGAAGGGCGTTATGAGATTTGGGAAGAAAGGGAAGTTGAGTCCGAGGTTTATTGGCCCTTTTGAGATATCGAGGCGCGTTGGGGAGGTCGCTTACGAGCTTGCCTTACCTCCCAACTTGGCAGTTCACCTGGTATTTCATGTTTCTATGCTCCGTAGGTATCACGGTGATCCGTCGCACGTATTGGATTTCAGCTCGGTCCAATTGGAGAAGGATCTATCTTATGTTGAGGAGCTAGTGGCAATATTGGACATGCAGGTCAAGAAGCTGAGCTCAAAGAACATTGCGTACGTGAAGGTTCAATGGCGGGGTCAGCCAGTCAAGGAGGCGACCTGGGAGACCGAGCAGGATATGCGCAGCAAGTACCCTCATCTTTTCACTACTTCAAGTATGTCTTTGTGCTCGTTCGAGGACGAACGAATGTTTAAGTGTGGGACGATGTAACGACCCGGCCGGTCATTTTTGGAATTTACTCACCGATCCCCTATTAATTGTTTTACCCAAGTTTATTTCTGCTATTTTGATTTGTCGGGATGTTCGGTTTTGAGTTTCGGAGAGTTTTGGTACACTTAGTCCCTAAATGAGAGCTAGGTGTTGGAAAATTGACCATAGTCGGAACAGTGTGAAAACGCCCTCGGAATGGAAATCTGATGGTTCCGTTAGCTCCGTTAGGTTATTTCGGTTTTAGGGGCATAGTAGTATTGTGTTTTGGAGGTCCATAGCTAAATTAGGCTTGAAATACCGAAAAGTCTAATTTTGAAGTTTCCGGTTCGATAATGAGATTTTGATTCAAGGGTCGGAATGGAATTCCGGAAGTTGCAGTAGTTTCTTCGTGTCATTTGGGATGTATGTGTAAAATTCAGGTCATTCGGACATGGTTTGGTTAGGTTTTTGATCGAAAGCGTATTTTGAGGAAATTTGGAGTTCTTAGGCTTTGATCCTTGATTAATTCGAGATTCTGATATTGTTTTAGGTGATTTAAGGATTGGTACAAGTTTGAATGAGGTATTAGGTGTTATTGGTGCCTTTGGTTGAGGTCTCGGGGGCCTCGGGTGTGTCTCGGATACTCAACGGGTCATTTTAGAACTTAAAAGAATTGCAGAAAATATTGCAGTAGCCCAGTTCTGGTTTCCTTCTTCGCGTTCGCGAGTGGTGTCTCGCGTTCGCGTAGAGGAGCTGGGGCTAGAGGGAAATTGTGCTTCGCGTTCGCGAAGTTAATCACGCGTTCGCGAAGGAGTCTGGTCTTGAGCTACGCGTTCGCGATATGTGGAGCCACGTTCGCGATGTACTGGGGAGCAGAGCTTCGCGTTCGCGGGTAAGGAGTCACGTTCGCGAAGAAGGAAAAATGGTCAGCGTCAATTTATGCTTCGCGAACACGAGGCTTTGACCGCGTTCGCGATGAAGGATTTTAAATGGCTTGACAGAATGCTTAAAAGGCTTATTTTTGCGAGTCTTAGCCTAGTTTCCTTCATTGTTAGGCGATTTTGAAGCTTTTTAAAGTGGGTTGAAGAGGAATTCAAGGGGAATCACTTGGAGGTAACATTTTTGACTTCATAACTCGTTTATATGTGATTAAAGTCCAAATTAGTAATGAGAAATTTGAGAAAAATAGGTAATTAGGGCTTGAGTTTAAGAGGCCTTTAAATAAGGATTTAAGGGGTCATTTAGGCCCCAATTTCAGTGTTCTCAGTATGTATGAACTCGTGGGAGTATGAGAATTTCAAAAATGTAAATTTTAACCAATTCCGAAACGTGGGTATGAGAAGCGTTTTGGTCATTTTACCTAATTTTGCGCATTAGATTAGAATTTAATTATAGAATCAGTTACTTGAAGTGTTATTTACATTATGCAAATGAATTTAATAGATTTGGGTCATTTGGAGTCGGATACTCGTGGCAAAGGCGTGGTTTCAAGTTAATTTGAGCTTTATTCGAGGTAAATGGCTTATCTAACCTTGGGGGGGACTTTTCCCCTTAGGATTGATATTGTGGTAATTGAAATGCCTCGTACGTGAGGTGACGAGCGCGTACTTGTTCTAATTGTTGGAAATCCAATTTTCTTAAAAATAGATTTGAATTGTGTTCTTCCTTCCTTGCTTACACTGTTTGGACATTAAACCTGTTGTAGCTTAGAGAAGCATGTCTACTTGACTAAATTGACATTATCTGTCTTAATTGTACTACGTGAATCATACTAAGTTAGGATTGCCTGCTTCACCTTTATGTGAATTTGGTTGGATTGAATTTTTGTTGTTGCTGTGTATTTACTTTGGGATTACGGAACGGTATTCCCGGAGATCCCCCTGTACTTTATTTTGGGACTACGGCATGGTATCCCGGGAGCTCCCTGTATGTCTACTTTGGGACTATGGAATTTCATTCTGGGAGATCCCCTGCACATTTATGAATTGGACTACGGGACTGCAGCCGGGAGATCCATTAGACATGATATTTATATTTGGGGACTATAGGATTGTATCTTGGGAGATCCCCGGTCGCTATCTCGGAGTTGAGTTATGTTCTTTTATTGTGTTTTACTTTTCTTTGTAATAGTTGTTGTTGTTCTTTTACTGTGTTTTAACCTCAGTAGGACCATGACCTTCCTCGTCACTACCTAACCGAGGTTAGGATTGGCACTTACTAAGTACCCCGTGGTGTACTCATGCTCTTTCTGTGCATGTTTTTCATGTGCAGATCCAGGTACTGCTGCACAGGCCTACCATCCTTGCGGCAGGGAGAGCTTTTGGAGATTTCGAGGTACATCTGCCGTATCCGCAGACCGAAGAGTATCCCTCTTTATTCTATCTTGTGGTGTTAGCCCTTCTATTAGACTATTTATGTCGACATTCCGGAGTTAGAGCACTTTACTATATTTCTCTCAGCTTGTGTTTCCATGAGTTTCCGGGTTTTGGGATAGTACCGTAGAAGTTTGAGATATTATGCTATATGTGCCGAGTGGCATTTTACATTTCATTTCCATTTTGTTAAATCTTGGTTTTTAAGTTATAATTTCCGCAAGGTTTCGATTGTTTTTCTGCACTTGTTAGGCTTACCTAGTCGTAGGGCTAGGTGCCGTCACGACAGTTCACGGAGGGCGAACTGGGGTCGTGACATAAAGCTATTACAATCCTATTTGCAATCAACCCCCGTAGTGATATTCCTTTACTATTAATCAATGTTAAGACTCATGATCAATATTTAATACCACTTTCAAACATTAGTTAACTCCCATAAAGATGTCAACAATTAACTTTTAAACTGAAGCATATAGTCGAACACTCTGTGGGCATCAAGTCATCCTATACTATTTTGAAAAGCAGGGGAGTTAGGCTACTGCCTCATATCAGGGATTTTAAAATGATAGATTAATTCCCAATCTTTTCCCTCACTAGAGATTTGATTACACAAAACCATGCCAGAAAGTGACACGTTAAACTTGCACTCACACTGAAATAATAAGTCAATATATTTTCCAAAATAGAAAGTGGAATTTAACATGTAAGGGTAATTAAGAACATAAAACTGAAAAATAACTCCGCACAGAAGAAAGGAGAGGATAGCGATTTCAAAATTCTACCTTCATGATATATAGTATCTGCACCAGATACCACCATCCACTTGACCATCACTTCCCATAGATGCGTTGATTTTTCAAAATCAGATTTTCTGAAGAATAAGATCAGAAAACGAACATAAGAACTCCACACATTTCTTCAGTCAACCAAGTTTGGAGCGCAAATCAAATCGTGCCTTAAAATACATAAAATATATTTTTAAAGGGAAGCTAAGCACAAATCTAACAGTTATATTGACAGAGCAAAGCAAACTAAGAATGAAACCCTAGATCCACATCAATACATAGTGGAAAGGAAATAAAAAAAATGACCTGGCTAAATTTTGTTTGAAGTTGAGTGTTGAGATCATTGAAGCTGCGACGGAGGTTCGCAAACTCCATGATAGCTTGATTGTAGACCAGCCGCTTTGTCGTTGCTTTCCGTGATTCGTATTGAGGGCCTCAGCGAGAAGAGGAGTGAAAAAGGAGAGAAGAGGAGGTGAGAGAAGAGACAGAATCGCCGGCTACGGTGGTCTGACAAAGCATCGCACGGAGAGGTAGAGAGGAACCACAAATATTAGGGTTTATCGGGGAGGAGAGTGAAATACCAACATTATTAATATTATGTCTTATTCAGCAATATTCTTGTAGACTCTAGCAAATGACCCCCAAGGCTGGTAACCGGGGCAACAAAGAAAATCACCTCTTAGGAATTCCACTAGTTAAGTACTCCTCCGCCTTACAATAAGTGATTAATTTATTTTTTTATTTTGATTCAAAATAAATATTTATTTATATAATTAAGAAAGAATTAAATTTATTTTTATAAAATTATCCTTATGTATATATTTCTAAAAAGTTTTCTTATTCCTCATGTTAAATATTTAATTAAGGGTAATTTAGTCATACTAGATATTTTTGTATAAATTTTATATTTTCTTAATGGGTGTGTCAAAATCAAATTAATTACTTATTGTGTATCGGATGAATATATTTATATTTTGTTTTGCCATTGGTTGGCTCACTTGCTTTTGGCAATTGATCTCATTACTTAGTTACATTGTTGTAAAACCAACCCCCCTCCAAAAAAAAAAAAGAAGAAAACGACAACATCACAAATGACAACGATATAAGATGTAAGATCTGCTTCCACGTTGAAATAAGAAAGCTAATAGCTCTTGAATGTACATTAATTTGGTAATACCCGATATTACCATATAATAATCCCTGATTAACATATAAGAAGAAAAAAACTTGTGTTTCAATCGAGTTGGTGCATCCACTAGGTAGGAACAGGACTCAGTGACGTGTTTCTTAAAATAAATGAGTAATAGGCTAATTCTAATTTTGATTCAAAATATTAAGTTAAAAAGTATAAGATCTTTTAAAAAAGAGAATTATTTAGCTAACTAGTGAATTTATCCGCGCTTCGCGCATTATTAAAGTTATATTTTAATTATATGTGTATTTCATATTACCTAAATTTCTAAAAATATTAAACCCCATGCAAGGATGATATAAAAAAGATATATATATATATATATATATATATATATATATATATATATATATATATATATATATAACAACAACAACAACAACGGCCCAGTGTTACCCCACTAGTGGGGTCTGGGGAGGGTACTGTGTACGCAGACCTTACCCCTACCCTGAGGGGCAGAGAGGCTGTTTCCAGGAGACCCTTGGCTCAAGAAGGAGACAAGAGACGATATATTAGTACCATCAATAGAATCATAATAAAATAACAACAATATAGGAAATACAGAATAGACGAAAAGTACAATAATAACCAGTAGATAAAGTCATGCATCAGTAGATAAATACTAGCATCCTAAAACTAAATCTTAACTGTCTAGTCTTACTCGGGTGTGCTGTAGAAATATTCGCAACTTCCTCCTAACCTACAACCTGAATATTCGACCTCCACAATACCCTGTCAGGGGTCATGTCCTCAGTAATCCTAAGTCGCTCCATGTCCTGCCTGATCACCTCTCCCCAATACTTCTTGGGTCGCCCTCTGCCTCTCCTCGTACCCCACCACAGCCAGTCGCTCACACCTACTCACCGGTGCATCAGTGATCCTCCTCTGAATGTGCCCGAACCATCTGAGTCTTGCTTCCCCCATCTTGTCCTCTATGGGGGCCACCCCCACCTTTTCCCGAATATCTTCATTCCTAATCATATCCATCTTAGTGTGTCCGCACATCCACCTCAACATCCTCATCTCTGCTACTTTCATCTTCTGGACGTGAGATTTCTTAACCGGCCAATACTTAGTCCCGTACAACAAGGCATGCCTAACCACTACTCTATATAACTTACCTTTTAGTAACGTTAGCAATTTCTTGTCACACAGGACACCCGACGCTAACCTCCACTTCATCCACCCTACCCCAATACGGTGTGTGACATCCTCATCGATCTCTCCAATACCCCGAATAACCGACCTAAGGTACTTGAAACCACCCCTCTTTGGAATAACTTGAGAGTCAAGCCTCACGTCCACTCCCGCTTCCGTCTGCTCGACGTTGAACTTGCACTCTAGGTTATTCCGTCTTAGTCCTGCTCAACTTGAAACCCTTCGACTTAAGGGCTGTCTCCAGACCTCCAACCTCTCGTTGACGCCGCCTCGTGTCTCATCAATCAGCAATATGTCATCAGCAAATAGCATACACCATGGCACCTCCCCTTGAATATGATGAGTCA